>VYZV01036317.1:1237-17367 GCA_013401275.1 Pandion haliaetus | reverse complement strand
ACTGTGCCCACAGCCCAAAACACTGATGCTCTGCAAGGGGTTTATGGAGCACTTGTTTAGATGGGAGATTTTACAGAGGACTGAACTGAAAAGAGAAGTTTGAGCGGTGGGCTTGAAGCCACACTAACCCAGCACTGAGTTTGACCTAATAAACCATATCCTGAGTCTTCTGAAGTGTCACATAAACACTACAAGATCTTAGAGACATTGAATCTGGGGTGGGCAGAGGGACTGCACATATGTCTACCCTATAGATGTATCCTCAGAAAAAAAGGCTGAGAAAAAGATTTTTGGGAAAAATGTTGCCTAAAAGGAGCATAGCAACCGAGTGAAAAAGTTCTCTCCCATTGCCTGCCTTCTGCTGTGTACAAGAAAACCTCTCATTGTTCATTTTTCTAAATAAACATGACTTCATAAAAATAATCAATTCCATTAAGAATATTATCTAAAACCAGAAAGAACCTACATAACCCCAAATATTAAAATAATTTTTTTGGTAACTTGTTTTTGAAAATTACTGGTTTGGATCATAACCCTTTTCTATACACTTTACACACAATATCACCACAATCCAAAATACTGTGATTTATAAACAAGTTTTATAGCAAGATGGGGAAAATCCCTTGTGTTGGAATTTGGCAAAGGACAAGTGTGTTACATTAATAAAAAGTCAGATGATGGCAACATTCCTCCAAGTCTTTATGGAAAAAAAAAATACGGACTCCTGGCTTACTTTATTTTGTAACAAGATTTCATTTTAAAGTGCAACCTAAATGTTAAAAAATTTTGGCTATGCCTGACATACAATTTTGGATGCCCAAACGTGGCAATTGTAGATGTCCTTCTATAGCAGCCAGTTGAATTTAGAATCTCAAAAAAAATCTTACTAGCTAGTTAAGTCTGACTTTAGCAATTGGGTGAAAATCTGATTACAGAAAACATCAATATGATTTACAAGAAATCACGCTTTATCTTATCTGGTACTACAGCAATTTTCAATATAGTATTGCAGAATAAGGTATTATGAAGGGAATCTTCCCCCAAGATGTAACAATTGCATTTCAACTGCACAGTAATTTTTGTCCACAAAAATCTATATATTATTCCTAGACAAACTGGTGATTTGTAGAATTTGACCATATTTAATTATGTGATCATGTAAAGTATAAATTTACAATATGAAACCTTAAAAGATGTACATGCTTGGTGGTCGGCAGGTGAGAAGTCCTTACCTGCAGAACCAAGGGGAATCCTAACCAAGGCCAAAAGCCACATCACTCCCTGCCCCACCACAGACTTTGCATGCTTTGCATCAGCTAGGTGGAGACTGAGTATGCAAATGAAACTGTGTGTTTAAGCCAGATTATTAGCTCATGCGGTATCTTTCCATGAATTCATATCAACTAACATTTGGTTTCAGTGAAAGAAAATTATTTCTTTTAGTCTTGCTTCTGAAAACAACTATCTTCCTTATTAATGATTCAGTTGTCATCTAATACACAGTGCTTGACAAAACACAAATTGACTGTCTCTGTTGTAAATAAACAGAAACGTACATCTTATCTTACACTATATATCATGCAAGATTAGATCATGTAAGATATAAGATATCTCAACTATATATATCTTATATGGTATATGAAGGAACAACTTCAGCATCCTCTCATAGATTCTCTTTAACTGTTGGAACATAACTACTTGCATGAAAGTCAGATCATTTAAAAATCAAAATTAGCTGCCTGTCTCCTAAAAATTTTGACTACAAAATGACTGTAGGATTTTTCTGAAGATTTCACTGTGATAATTTCACTATTTGTTTACTTGGCTTTGATGTCTCTTTCTGCTCCACCTGCTCTGAAATATGCTGTTATTATTCTATTAATAAAGACCCATTTTTTTTCCTGAGCTGAAATACTAATCTAATAATGTATTCTTACTTCATCATCTTGCAAATGTATTGCAAATGAATATTTATTTATCTATTTATTTTTAAAAATGTGCTTCTGCTTTAAGCATACATTCTACAGTATATTTTAAGGGGTTTTTTTTCCTACAGAATATGAAGTTGCTGTTGATTGATATGATTAGTAAATAGATATTATATTTACTTTGGTAAGGAATTGTGGTCTGTCCTGATATGTATCTAATTGTACAGGGTATAAATTTCTGTATCAATTTATTAATATTGGTAAAGTATAAAATAAACTATAAATAAACTATAAGTCAGTATGGTTTATCCTTGCACTATTATTCTCGTATTCTGTGTATTCTACTAGAAAGAAGCCTCCTGTGAGAATAACATTTTTTTCTTATTCTTGACTACCAGCAGAAATGGAATAATGAGCTAGCTGGACCTTGAGTTTGACCAACTACATCATCTCTTTTTCATTTTTAGGATACCAGAAAAAATATGTACCAACTCATTTACTACGAAAAGCAACATGGCATTTTTTATATTAAATCAGATTTTTATTATGCCATCTTCAGAACCCCTGATTTAACAGGTACCAGACTGTCTGTTCTATTGAGTTAATACCCTGTTCCACATTTATATCAGAAACACAGCCTATTGTATGTATTGAAAACAGAAGCCTGATCTTGCTCCCAATGAAATCAATAGCAAAGTTGTTATAGACTTAATTATAAGATGGGGAGTATCCTTGGATACAGTTGCATAGGTACACCTTCTACATCTCACAGTAGGCTCTGTACTATTCAAAATACATGAGACTGGGAAAGAAATACCATGCACAATTTCTCATCTTTAATATAAAAAATCAAAACAAGAAATTAGTCCTTAGATAAACTCTGTCACAGTGCAATCCAAATGGACTCATGTCCAAAGTGTTGCAAAACTGCTCTCACCCGACTCAGTTTCTATGTGGGCTCTGTCTTGCTACAAGCTGCACGTTTTATGTTCAAAGTGTACCTGGTATGCCTTGTCCTTGGCATATTTACTTAAAATGTCTTTCATATATGAAGTATTTTATTGATAATGATGGCAGGCTTCATTCGGTCTTCTTTCCACCACAATTCTGTTTTCTAGGCCAAATAGAGATTGCCATCATATACAGTAATCTACATTCTACACACAGTAAATCTTCCATAAAGACACTGAGGTCAGGCCTTTAGCTCTGTATTTAGTAGAGATGGCCAAAATTCAAAAGTACTTATGCTTGTTGCTCTGTGTGAGCAGCAGTTAACAGGCGAGTATCATAATTTGGATACCTTGCTTTGAATCTCACGGATGAAGGCTAATACCAGAAGACTAATGTAACTTATTTCAAAACTTACATTACATGTAGCATCCAATATCATGAGATACATTTTATATCACATTCCAGGTCACAAAGTATTTAATTTGCAAGAGGCAGATTATAAACATATGTAAAGAGCACTACCCTTTCATGAAAGGATCAAAGCTTTCAAAGTTTGCATTAGGAAGTTCCTAGCTTCAAAGGTGCCAACTCTGTTACCCCACTTCTATAAAGATACTTTACTGATGCAATACAAGGCTGTAAAGCATAATAGCAAACAGCTTATCATAAAAGAAATTGATGATTATGGATTATACCCTAGTTACATTTTGAAGTGAAATGGCAATTGCTATATGAAATTATTTTGTCGCACTCTGAAGAAGACAAAAGTTGCAAAGCAAACTGCAAAGTTGAAATATATATCTGTGGCAGAGATAATAGAGTGGTAGGACTGAGAAAAGGCAAAGGATCTGAGTCAGTCCAAGGAAGTCATCATCACTACACCCCTGATTTGAAAAATATTTGCTTCAGATGCATTTCCACAGCTCCTTCTTCATCTTACTTGTGTGGGCAGTCTTCCTGACCTCACTGACACCAGTGGTTTCAGAATATCTACTTACAAGAGCAAGAAAGTCAGATTTCTCCCGTTTGCAAATGACTCCAAATTCTGAAGCATGGGATGCATTGCATCACATTTCAACAACAGTTGAGGGTGAGTTTCAAATTGCATTAACTTCTGTTGTATCATCAGCTAAAGTTACCTGAAGTTAAGCAAGCCTCCCTTAATTGACCTTAAATAATACTTAAGGCTGGAAAACATAGTCTAAATCTCAAAGAGGTATGCAGATTGCCTGCACCAGTGCTACCTGCCTTAAAAAAAAATAAGCTCCACCTCAGACCATAAGTTCCCAAAGGCCCAGGGAAGTCTTCTGTGAACCCTTGCCCTTCAACAAATCCCAGGGGAGGGATGTGCTGAAAGCAGTTCCCTGGTTCAAGCAGGGGGATGGACATACTCTCTGCCAAGCATGTCATGGTGCATGCAGGAGCTCCTGTTCATCCTGTGGGACAGCCACAGCTCTCAGTACAGTTCTCCAGGGAATCTGGGTACCTCACCGAGTTGTCCCAAAAGGCACCTTCAAGGTGCCTGCTTTTTGTAGAAAGTGCCCAGAGACATGAAGTACCAAGTTTAGGGGCTCTAAGTACCCTCCTGAAGTCAGAAACCTACTTCAGGTGTGTGACTCACGTAAGTTGAGCACAAATAATCAAAATCTAAACAAACTGTAAGAGCAATACATCAGGCAGATTTTAATACCAACTGAAATTTAAAGTTTCTAATCAGGTAATGAAGCAACAGCCAGTTGCATCAGTTTACAGTGCATCTTTTAAGAACATGCAATTAAGTTCTCCTAAATGTTAATAAAATTTAACATATCCTTAAACATAAAATCCCTGAAAGAAGTCATTGTTTTCTTGTACTTTTATGTACTTTATTTTTATTTAATAGCATGTTTGCATTTGACCTATTGTATTTAAATATGCATAATAACTAACAATTTTGTCTACAGCACTTTTTTAAAAAGTCTTTTTAGGGTATAAGATTTATTTCAGCCTTTTGGACCTGATCATTCTGCTCTGGACCTGTTCTACCAGCATCTGTAATGAATACCTGTTCCCTCTGGAATCTGTTGAAATCTAACACCTTTCTTCATTCAGTTACCATAATTGATTATAGTATATAATAAGCAACTGGGAATTCTTAGTATTTGCCATTTAAAGAATTAAGTCTGCAAATTTGCAACTGGGCTTTGTTTTGTATTGGCTCAGTGGTTACCCTTTGGCTTTTTGTATCAGGCAGATTGGCATAGGGGAGCCATAGGACCAACGTAAGCTCTGGGTTTAGGAAATACCTTCTTAGAAGGACCAATTACTGGATCTACCCTTTTTATTAACACTCCCAAAACAACCCTGTTAGGTAGAAGGGATTCCTGGTGAGAATGGCTGTGAGGAGGCAGGTACATATAAGGATGAAAAGAGGTTTGTCCAAAGAGTCCTTTTAATCTGAGCACTCCTCCACCTTCACAGTGGCTGGCTTTCCAGCTGGGAAGAAAGACCAGACACCAGGACCAAGCCAAGTGCTGGACCAGCACTGAGTAGTGGGGTCCCTCTTTCTTGTCTGTCTTGCAGTCACACTGCACAGCAAAAAATTAGATTGCATTTTTTACTCTGGTGGGAGTATTTGGCCTACAAACCTGAATAATACACTGCAAATTTCAAACTAACTGACAGAATTAGAAATAGGTTTTAATTGATACTCTAAGATGATGAGGAATAAGAATGACCCCTGGAAGTAAAGCTTTGAAAGAAGGGAAGGTAAAAAATAAATAAGTAAATAAAGATCAGTAGAAAGTCTGCTTTTGGATCTAGATGAATAACACTGAAACAGTCATGTGCATGCTGATATAAAGGGCTCACCTTGGGTATAAAAGGAATGAGAAACCATTTTTTTGGTCTCACTCATGAAGTATGAAACCATTTCATACTTTCATTTCATACTTCCATAGTTAAAGATGTAAGTCTACTTTACTAGGAGGAAAATAACCCTACTTCAAGAACCAGTTACATGAATAGTGTCATGTTATAATTTGTGAGAAGAAGGCTATATTTTGTTGTTTGCAAGACTTTAATTGTTCTGGTTTCATTCTTTAATAAAAAATGAAACTGAGTGGTGAAATATGTGTAGTGTTGATGAAAGCTAAGGTGGTGGAGAGGGAGAGGGGCCTGAGCCCAAGGGGAAGGTGAAGAAGAGCAGGGACTGCAAACATCCCCATTGTCTGGAGCCTTAACTGAACCGCTGGGGATTTTTTTTGTCCATTTCTATTGCTGCCCCTCCTCCTTCTCTTTCTACTCCTCTCCCCTCTTCCATCCCTCTCCTATTGTTTCCTTTTCTTTCATCCTTCTGAGCTGTGCCGATGCCAGGGGAGAGGTCCAGAGCAGGAGGGAAGATCCAGCAAGTCTGAAATAAAAAAAACATTACAAATAAAAGGTAAAAAGGATCCAGAAATTCAAATGAACACACCCAACATTTTAAAATATACTTTCCTCTGTTTGTCACTGCAGACCAGTGTGACGTGTCTCTATGGTAGGGCTGATTTTGATCTTAAAAGATCTGAAAGTGAAAAGTAGCCAGTCTTATTCTGATTATGATGAATATTTACAACATTCATTAATATTTGTGACCAAGTATCAAGAATTTCTGAACCCATTTTAAAATTTCTGAGATTAAATGTCACACTATATAGAATGTTAACTTGGGCATCAAAAAAAAAAAAATTATGGCATTCCTGAAATAGCTTATTTCTTTGAACTAAACTGTAATTATTTTTCTTGTAATATCTCCTTTTGCAAGCATGTCCCTGAACACATACTCCTCATTCAGGGTCCCTGGACCACCTACTCACTCAGAGCAGCTGGCAGAGTTAGACCCAGTGACATCAAATAGCAGAGTTTGGCTTACATGCCCTACTCTCATTGAGAAATTCATCTGTGCACGTCTATGTCCTGACATTCTATGGTCATGAGAACTTTATATTCCTGTAACAACACTGTGCTCCTAACTCTGAGCCAAGACGCATGAGTGAAAAACGAAATGTTATGGTGCATAAATGAAACAGGGAAGAGAGGCAAAAACTTCATGAAGTCAGCAAAGGGTTTTATCCCTGTAAATCTGTTTTACATGAATACTGCTCAGAGAATGCATTTTTGAGGGACAGTACAAAGGTAGAAATAAGGATACATTGCAAGGAACAAAGATGAAGACCAAGCGGTGGTGGAGTGTATTACTTGTTCTATGATTCTGTGACACAGTAGCTGCAGCTAACAGTTCATAGTCCCCAAAGCATATTACTGTGCTTATTTGAAACAGTTATTTCAAATTACTGAGAACTCCAACTTTTTAACTCCTCAACTCTGACAAGTCCATAAGATTTCCAAATCTACAAAGCCTTACAATGGGGCTGTTAGAGCTCACAGCTGCATCTTCCTTATCATGGTAGTAACACTATGGTATTTGGGCAATTAACTCTTACTACACTGAGTTTTGTGCTTATTCCTATTATACCAAATGGTTCATTTCTAATTTGGATTCATCTTTTCTTCAGTTTCATACAATGCTGTCAGTAAAAAACATGGCCTATGTAAGCAGCTTAATGACATTTGCACAGGCACTCAGATAATGCTGCTCTGAGAATAAGATAAACCCTATGGTGAAAACATGTATACTGTGTTCAGATATTTCAGTACCTGTACAAAATCTTACAGAAAGCCCAAACAGATATTGAAAGAAATAGCAGAATTCATAATTTGTGGAAAAGAGGATGATATAGCATACTGGGCAGTGGCACAAATTGGCTGGTGCTTTTGCATCCTGCTACTCATAACAACTTGGGATAGATCTAAAGCAAGTCACTGAAATAAACTTTGTCTAAGAGCTGATTTACACAATGGTTAACACTCAGTCTTACAAAATTCCAACCTTCTCCAGAAAAATACCTGAGACAGGGAAAAATAAAATCTATCTGGATATTCAAAAATACAGGTTTTACTGGAATATTTTATAACAAGCATGTACATGAGGATATTAGCGGCATGCCATCAATAGCTAAATATTTAACCTACGTTGCCTGGATCACCTCAGTTCACAAACTATTATTTTTGCATTATTATACTTTAAAAAGCCTTCTTCAGAGCCATCTAGACCTTTCAAATTCAGGTCTTCTGCAGTTTGTTGATCTACTAATGATTTTTTAACACTGTGACTATGTATCTACATTCATTTACATATGCAAAGCGCAAGTAGCTGATTCCATTGCCACCTGCATAATCCTTATCTTTCCATTATTTTCAAAGGTTTCTTAAGTGAGGTCTATGATTATACCGAATAGCTCAAGTCACTGGATTTTAGAACAGGACTCCGTGAGGAGAACTCATTGAAGAATCAGGTTATAGGATTACATTATATACAGTCAGAAAACAGGGTGAAGCAATGGAAAAAAGGTGTGCAATCTTGGCCCCAGCAGAAATGTTTGGCAATTTTCTCATAGTCCAGAACTGATTCAAAGTGTTTAGAAAGACATTTGCATTCCTGTAAAAAAAAATACCGCAGAAGTTGAAAAGAAATTAAAGTAAAAACTTAAAGCCATGAAGATTCTAGTGGCAAAAGCCCCACACCTTTTCAACCAAATATTTCATTAGGAAATTAGTATTTTGACAGATGGGGGGGTGGGGGGGAAGCATGAGATTCATCTCCTCTAATTTAATCGATCAAAAAGTTAGGAATTTAGTTTAAAGGTCCCATCTAGATTCTCTCTCATCAGTGAAAAGAGAGAGGCATTTTAGGAAGGTTTTTCATCTCAGCTATCCATAGATGCCTCTCTTGGGATGTAATCTGTAATTCTCTGGAGGTGTCTATATATCTCCATTGACTACAAAGCCTTGAGCAACTGTGTTAGACTTCAATGACTAACTTTTAGATGGCTAAAATGATGACTAGCTTAGCTCTGAAAACCTATTTTTTAAACAGCAAGGTTAAGTGAGATGAATCGAGCCTTTTGTGTAAATCACTTTATCAAAAATCTACAGAAAAAAATGTTTCAACAGGAAATTTTGACCAGCATCTGTATCACTGATTTTAATAGGACCAGGGTTTAATTCTGCACCTTTCTGTTTCTACATCACCCACCAGAGCAGGGCACATGCTGAGGAATGGTAACACAGTATGCTTTTCTCATAAAATATTAAACAATAAAAATAGCATCAATGTCCTGATGAACTATACCCCTAAAGCAAAAGTGACATAACATCAAAATTTAAATGTAGTCTCTCTTTTCACTGTGCATAATGTATAGTAATTGTCTACAACTTACAAGTGCACAACTAGAAGATGCTAACCTCTTCAGAGCCAATCTTGCAGTTGTCCCATTTACAGAACTCCCATTTAACTGGAAGTTGTATATGCAGGAATAAAACATAATTACATCCTTCTTCTTCTGCAGTTTGGGGAAAAAAAAAAAGTTGATGTGAATTTATACAGTAGAGAGTACATTAGAAAACTGACCTACTGTGCAACATCTCGTGTTGGGTTTTACCTTGTGAAATCAGTGGCAAATACAGGATGAGAAATGAGATAATAGCACTGATATTTTTGTTACTTGGAACACAGTATAATTAATCCCTTTTACAGGTACCCAAACAGGAAGTTTTGTTTTAGTTATATCTTCAGGGTGTCTATTTCATAGACGCTGCCGGACAGTTTGCACAGCACATTTTTAAAAGTTTGTTATATAACTTCTATCCTAATATTTATTGCATGCAAAATCTTTTGATAAAATATTGCAACTAGGGAGAATTACTTTTCTTTTATAAAAAGTAACTCTGCATTACAGCTCAAGCTCAGAAGCATGATGATGCAATTACTAAAATCACAGTGTTTCATTGTAAAAAGTCAGCGAGTTACTCTAACTCCCTCTACCCACAAGAAACGCTGCTAGCATTTAGTAACCCTTGAGTGCAGGCCCGGTGTGCAAAAATGCACAAAACTCTCTGTTACATTCATACTTTTTAATTTTTTGCATTTAATTAATTCATATTGTTCTAATAAAGAGGATGCCTAGGATAGTGCAAACATTTTAGTATTTCTGAACTCCATCATAGCACAACCAAACAGAAAGAAGGACCAGGATTGTCAACACCATGCAAATATAATTTTTTGAGACTGAAACTCCAACTCTTAAGTCAGCCTAAAAATACTGCATGCGAGGTATAACATGTGCAGTGCCTCTTCCAAACCACAAAGTTAGCACTATTTAACAAGATGTGTCTTGTATCTATTTGACATAGATGCTGTTCAGCTCCGTGCAAAAGTCTCAGCAAAAACAGAGACATCTTTTTACTGAATGAACTGTACTAATGTGATGTTTTTCTACAGAACAAATTTAGCCTTGCTTCAGTCAGGTGAAGAATCCCATTAATATTTGATCTGTGCCAGATAGCCCCTTTTTGTTGACCCTGCACAACACAAGGCACATGCCTGACTCAAGGGAGGATCGTGATGAAAGCAACCAATGTGACTGAGCAGGCTGAAATAAAGGCTGTCGGTACGGGGCACACATGGAAGACTGGGACCTGGCTTTCACCAAGTCATTTAACAATTATCAAGGTCTAATAATTATCATTGGATTCTTTATGTTTTTTTGTAATAATAATAATAATAACAACAACAACAACAACAACAACAACTTGTACTGCCTTTTATAAGCTATGGCTACCCAAGGGCCTGTAAGCAGTTCTCAGAGGACCACAGAATTGCCCATGCAAATTCTCAGCTGTTTTCAGAGCTCCAAATTGACTTGGTTGCCCAGACACTGCACGTCAGTAGAGGCAATAAGCACTGACATCAGGAGAAGGCCACCTGGGAAGGGCCACTGATGTGGCCCAAGTTTAATCACAGCTCTGGGTATTTTGGGAGAAAGACTCAGGAGTATGCAATGGAAAAATAAAGAACCTGGGAAGTATCATTCATATTCCACCATATTCATACCCACTGTTGGTCGTCATTCATATGAAATCCACCTGTGCTTCTTCAACCCTCTGCCAGCCAGGTCAGAGTAGAAATTATTATGTTTACTACCATAACCATGAAGGAACTACACCAGAGCAAAAAAGTCTGTTCCTGAAACTGAAATGCAACTGCAGAATAGTTGAGCCCTGACATCCTGGCAGGCCAGCTGGCGTTCAGGGAGCCTGGGCTCGATGCTGGGGAAGCACACAGAGGAATACCACAGAGGCAATTTAACTCTGTACCTTTTGTCAAGTGGCAGTAGATAATATTGGTGTGTACAAATTTACTCCACAGAGGAAGTGAAACTGTTTGTTCTTAAATAAAAGTGTTGGTTAAGCCCTACAGGATAATTAATTAATGTAAGATTTCTGTTAATTCTCAATCACACTAAAAATATCTCTAAAAATATCTATCTATATGATTCCATCTATTTGTCTACCTACCTACCTTTTTATCCCAGAATATCACAATGATAAAAACAAATTCATTGTATTCACACTAAGTAACCCGAGATTTACTTAATAATTTGAAGGTCTACTTAATTATTTGCTTTAATTGTTGGCAGATGATTCATAGAGATGGAAAATCACACTTCATTGTGCAAAAAATAAACTCTTCCAGAAAATATTTCCAAAACTGCACTACAAATGCTTTTGAAGGATTAAGTACATTATAGAGATTAGAGTGTCATTTTGAAATAGGAAAGAGTAGAGACAAGAAAAAAAATGGTACAAATTATTCTAATGTGCATATACGCAAAACAATAATCTTCAAGCCATTTTACTCCGGTAATTGTTCAAAGATCATATAATAATATTGGTATCTTCACAAAGGGGAAAACACTACATTGTAATCTTCATACCATTTAAAAGTAGCATTTTGTTTTCTTCTGTCAGTCTAGATCTGATTTTAAGGAAGCTACGAACTGGATGACTATGTAGACAGTGTCACCGATTACATAATTTTTCATCAGGAAATAGTCATCTTTAGCCTTCTGTTCAGAAATTCTGTAAGTACTTAAAACATAAAGGATTCAGCTCCAGAATCTGACAGAGCGCCGCATCCTCTAAGAAGACCAAGGGAAGTTAAAAACATTCATCTGAGGGCAGACCTAGCAGTCTTCACAATCCTACACTTTAAACACTATTAAGCTTTTTTATCTTTTTATCTTTCGAAACCAGCAATGCAAGCAATGAAGAAAATAGGAAAAATTACACTGTAAAAGAGAAATAAACTGCTTTTAGAATAATGCTTTAGAGGTCTAGAGAGCTAAAATATAAGCAACCTGGGAAGAAACTAATAAGGAAAAGATATTTTAGAAAGCACTGTAGCCAACTTTCACCTTTATTCCTGACAGAAGGCAGTCCCTGATACAGCATTGGCTCAAGCCCATTCAGGTTCCCCTGGCTGGTATGAATACAAAATACTAATACAGTAAGTAGAAAATTCTTGGGAGTTTAAAAATCAGAGTGTTGCAGGAGAAATTCCTGAGAGTCCTTTGCTGTTCTGTTCTAGCCAGAGAAATTCAGATTGGTTAGGCAGCAGAAGGGAAGGTCCGCATGGCACAAAGCCCATCTCACCAGAAGAAGGCATATCCACAAGCCCAGCTCCAGGTGGAAACATTCGGGCTCATGTGAGAGCCAGAAACCTGACTGCCATGTCTGCAGCAGAAAGCAGAGCAGACCAGCTTGGGCAGCAGAGGATTTGAATGCAGCTGCCCTGCTTCTGCTGCAGCGTGACTTTGATCAAAGTCCGTCTCAACATCCCTTCCCAGCACGGGCCATGCTACCGGGAACCTCTCCCCAGTAAGCCCAGCAAACTTGAATGAAAAGGGGCTGTGATTGCTCTCTAGAAATATACTCTGAAGAGGAGCAGATGTGTGGAGAAGGAACCTCGCTGTTTGGGGACACCAATGGCTCCCAAGGAGCATACACCACCTGAGAATAAATTCAGGACAGGAATGAGGTTTCTAAAAGCCTGAAGACTGAGGCTTTGCCCCACCTTTGAAGAGGTGCAGTAGCAGTGATGCCCCAGCTAAATTTAAACTGGAGCTTGTTGAATCTGAACAAAATAAGAAGACCAGCCTAGCATCACAGCAAAACAGAGCTGATGACTCCACAGGCCTCTCTAGTCCTATCTCCTATGTAGAAAAATGTGAGAAGATAGGCTTCTGTTGCCAATTCAGGCCACTACAGCAGCTCAAAACATGTATTTATGAGTCAGTGCTCTGGGCAGTATACAGTTAGTAACTTCTGTACACCTGTTCATTTTTATTTGCTGGTAAGTACTGCTAATAATAGTTATGGAGGAAGAAAAGAAAAATTGCTTTCCAAAGCTTTCAGTTTACAGACCTTTGGAAAGGTATCTTAAATTCCTAAGCTCTCCTGAATATCAAAACAGATGTAAAGAAAAATAGATGTCATTTAAGTCTGGACACCTATCACTTTCCAGAGTTAGGACAGTACAAGTACATCTCATACTAAATATAAGATATGTAATTATATCATCACTTGTAGAAACAACACTGCATTCTTAGACAAAATTTGTATTAATCTCAAAAATACAAAAGGACAATTGTCTTTTGCACTGACTATGGCTTTCCAAACATGCTTTCAACGGCATTAGTCATAACGTAACTACTAAAACACCAAGCTGGAACTGATTTCACCAACCCAAATCCTACTGTGCTGACATACTGCAGGAGGTAGAGGTATTCTCTTTCAAAATTAGCTCCTTTATTCCTATTTTAAAGTCCCTAGGCTGTCTGAGATATATGAAATCATACAACCTCAGATTGCTGCAAATGAAATGTATGTATATTAATTACCAAGCTACTCAGACAACAGGTGCTTTGCAGATGAAATCTGGGTGCTGAAAATAGTGCGTTCCTAAAACTTTCTTTTCTCAGACTTCAAGATAAGACTAGGTGAGCAGAATTAGATCTTCAGTCAGCAACTATCTGTACAAAATTACTCACGTGACACACCTGCAATATTAAAAGAAAGGATGAAAGGAACATCATGCTGGAAACTGCTAGCCTAGCTACTTTATTTCAGTGCTTTAGCGATATCAAAAATATTTTGCTTACTGGCAGTTCCACATAATTTAAAGAAAAACTTTAATTTAAAAATAAGGAGGGATGGGAGAAAAAAGAAGGGTGGAGAATAAAGTTTCAATCACTCTTGTATTTTAATGGCTTGCTTTCAAATTAAATCATGACAAAATAAGCAGGCTGAGTCTTCTTAAAGTGTGGAGTATTGACCCAGCACATCATAACTATTTCTGAGAACTCATCATAATCCATCATGCAAATATCTAGACAGTGTTTTTTAGACATATGGATTAGTGACCCCGATATACTGCCAAAAGTGTTCCATCATGTCAGAGCAGAAGCCATGCATAAATATGTGATAAATATTTTTATTACATTTAAGCTGGAAAAAGCCACCATAAATACATAACAGATATGTTTCTAGAGAGACAAATTAATTTATTTTTCCAACACGACTAATTGCATGAGAGAATGCTGAAGACTTCTTATACACACCTTCTACTTTAGAGGAAGCTATTAAATTACAAGAATGTAAATATAAGTGTTAGAAGCCTCAAAGTTCCGAATGCATTTGTCGTCCTATTAATTATTTTTGCTTATACCACAGTGAGAAAAGAAATACATCCCCTGCAACTTACTTTAGTTTCCACATCTGAATACACAGCGTATCTTTATAGTCAGTTATAGATCCCTAAAAGCTGTTTATATAAAATACATTAAGCAATCGCACCACAGTAAACAACGGAGAACACTGCAGATCCAAGCATTCAGCACTTCAGCTTTAGCATAATATTGCACTGTCTCTCTTTCTGAAAAAACCAACCAAACAACAAACCCCACCAAACCAAAGAAACAACAAAACCCCCCAACAAAACAAAACAACCAAAAAAGCCAAAACACCTGTCATCTGGAAAAATCTTTCCAAATTGTATTATAGAGAACCAATATCCTGTCTCTACATCAGGGGCAGCCTCTGTTAAGCATTTAAGTGCTCTCACTGAAAAGTAACAGTTTCTTCTCCAATCCTGAACTCTCAGTGACCGTCACGGAAAGTAACAGTTTCCCATTCCCTGTCAGGCAGTGGCATTAATAATCATCAAAACAAAACGAAACACCTTCAAGCAAATATCTGCTGCTGATTAATCTCCATCCCAATGAATTAAATTCGTAAGAGGCAACCTGCTGCCTTGTTTACGCCTTTTTAATATGAGGAGCAGAAGTTGGCTATAAGGGGTTTGCTGCCCTTAGGGCTCCAAAATATGCCTCATGTGGCAGTGAGCCAGCTCTCCGAGGGAGCCTCCTTTGCTGTTTCTCTCACAGCTGTTTTCTAATGGATAATTTTTAAACAGACACACAGAAACGCACAAGTCACCACAATACAGGGCTGGGGTTTTTGGTTTTGTCTAAAGTCCTGCAAGTATTTGTACTCATAATGAGGATCTGAGGGTTTCATCCAGTTTCGCTTTGGGGTTTAGGGTTTTTTTTAAAATGGGAAGGGGGGTGTGGTGTGTCTGGATTTTTTCTTCCCCAGCTGCCTTCCCCTCTATACAGCACAGCACGTAAAACACCTCTCTTCAGCTTAACCGACCTAGGCTCAATCAGTGCAACATTTTGCACACATCCGAGCAATCAAAAGGCAGAGATATTTAGTTCAGTCCTCATGTGTATTGCACAGAAACCTTTAGTTAGGGCTGAAAAGAGATTTCTTTAAAAAAAAAAAAATCTCACAATTTACACAGCGTGGAAACGCCTACAAGGAGATGAAGTACCTGCACTGGGGAGATGTTCAGTTGTTCACTTCATCTTCCGTTGACAAGGAAACCAAACCGCACTTCATTCTCCAGGAAAACCTTCCACTGCCATCATTTGAAAATGTATTTATTTGTATATATGTATATATCTATCATCATCATCATCATCATGATAATAATAACCATCATAAAATACTGCTGGCACAAGAATAAAAAAGTCAAGGTGCAAAATGTGCAAAAGTAAGGATCATCCCTTCGGCTTTCTGTTTTGCTTTGTTATCTTTAAGGAGGAAAAAAGTATTTAAAAATTATAACTGTAACACGCTGCAAGAAAAGTTTCACGTTATAAACAGGCATCAAAAACTGAAAAAGAAGAAAAAAAACCCCTGCAGATTGCACCGAGTGTCAAAAAAAAAAAAAAAGAAAACAAAAAAAAAATAAAAAAATTCAATATT
>VYZV01036315.1:3664-21002 GCA_013401275.1 Pandion haliaetus | reverse complement strand
TTGGCTTACTTGAGGCATGAAGAAGCCTTAAATACTTTGAGCATCAGTTAGGATAAACATACATTTAAAATCTTCTCTAAACTTTCTGAAAATCCAGTCTGAAAAACTGCCTGAAAATATTTTCAAGAGCTTTGCCTTCCAAAAATGTCTGGAGCTAGGCAGAAGAAAGCAGCAGTAAAACAACATTGCAAGTATTTAACCTTTTTGAACCTTAACATTTCAACTTAGGTTCATGTTCTGTTTGACATATAGATTTGAATCAGTTTGACCAATCTTAATTGATTTTGGACAAGCAATGTGATCTTTTTAAAGGGATTTATATGAGCAGATTTTGTAATCAGCTGCCTGCTTTTATTCCTTGGCAATTCTGCAGGTGTTACAAGGGCATTTGAAAGTTCAGTGTGGCTTCTCAGTCTGCTTACTGCTGTGGTGATGGGAGATGTGGTCCTTGGGTTTTGATTTTATCAGGGTTACGCTGGTTGCAAGCTTTTCTGGAAAATGCATGAGCTTACGCTTATTTCCTGTGCTAGGATGAGCATATCTAAAATATTCTGGTTTATTTCTAAAGGTAGGGCTGTAAGACTAGCATGGAATTACTTTTTATCCCAAGTGACCGGAAGTGTTCTGCAAATCGACACCGTTAAAGAATATGACTGTCAGATTGTAGCTTGTAATAAAGTGTATTATCTGCAGATTATGTTTTAGGCCCCAAGGGAATGTGTAGGAAAAGCTTTTGCCAGGTGTAAGCTATGGATCATTTGTCATCCTCGGGCACTGAAGAATCTCAGACTCCTTCAGGAGCATCAAATTTATTTGAAATTGAAAACTATATACACCCCAGCCACTTGAAATACAAGCAGATATCTTAAAATGAAAAGACCAAATGTGCATCTAGATTGGAATGTTTGAATACATTTTTGCATGCTGGCTGGCTAACACATATGCTTGATATACAATACTGAATAAAATGTCACAAATTAAGCCGGAGGAGGATGGCCTGGCAGTATCTCCCCACTTACGCCCCATCAGGATAATCCCAGTTTAATTCACAAGAAAACACCTAAAAAAGCAGAGAAGTCCTTAGACAAAGACTTTGGCAGAACCCTTCAGACAATGGAAGATGCTTCTAACTAGTTTGTAGCTAGTCTGCAGTCAGGTTGTCTTCTGCATTTCCATTCCCTCCCTCCTGGCTGCTGGGTGGGGAGATGCTGTTCTTCCCTACAGTTCCACAACAGTTTTCTTTATTATTGGAACCAGATTTCACCTCACAAAAGAAAGGACTATGTACTGAAAACGCGTGCCTCGTTCTTCTTGGCAGGGCAGAAGAAGGTGGGAAGGGATTATTTAGAGAGGTATGGTAGATATTTTACTGAGTTCATTTGATAAACAAGTTTCCTAGAGACAGCTATTCCTCTTTGAAGATTTCCCCCTGTATGTTGTACTATGTAAAATTCAGTGCTGAGTGCTCTGTTGTTTATTTCAGTGACAATTGTATGTTGGAAATAAGCTTGTTCAGGAAATAATTCAAGCAATGGGGAAGTTCAGCTGTGAAGCTAAAGAATAGTAAAAGAATAATTGATTTTGTTCACATAAATAGAAATTTATGTATCCTACTAGAAAGAATTTAAATACTTATTTCTCTGTTAGTTCTGGAACTGCAAATTTCTGATGTCTGGATTAACCATAGGATTGATTAAGTACATTGGCATTCCAAAGTCCATAGTTGTTGAAATGATTCACAGTAACAAATCAGTATTAGACTTGAAGTGACTGTGAATTCAAACAATTTCTTAGTATTGTCCTGTAAATACTGATGTTCCACAACCAAAATGAGAAATGGAAAGAGCTATTAAACACTGAATTTAGCACAGATGTTTCCTCTTATAACAGATTAGTTAAAATTCAGTATTCAGTGGGCCTTTAACACCCACCTTCCATCTGTGGTATTCATTTTTAGCATTGTGGAATAGGCCAAAAGAGCAGGCATGTAATTAAAAAGAAACCCCACCAGGGTGTTTTCTCTAGCTCCACTTTCTTTTTTTCTAACTGTGTTCCTTCATTTGTATGTGGAAACATTTTATGGGGGGCAACATGGTTAAGACAAAGCTAGTTCTCCTTCTGGGAGTCACACTTATTGCAGCCAAGTGCACTGCAAACAAGCCCTTGAGCATATGCTACATACATAAATGCTAATTGATAAAGTCTGATTATGTCAGTTGCATAACAATAATATTCCTTGCCAAATGACCAGTTTGTGCTTGTGGCTTTTAAATAGCTCTGGTTCAACAAAGTGCTTGAGAACTGCCTTTGCTTTGAAGTGGAAGCTGAGCAAAGAGCCGAAGGCAAGCTGTTTGCAGAAGTCCATAATGCCTTCTGAGACAGAACAACGATACCCAGTACAATGTTAAAAGACAGGGTTATGGTATCCTGTAAGAGTGACTTGAAAGTTGAGAAACTTTCTTTAAAGTAAGAGAGATACTTTAAAAGTTTGGCCTACATAATTATTGAAAATCATTTTAAAGCCCTGATCAAGAATTACAAGTACCAAGCTAAGAAGTAGATTTTTTGATGCTACAATTGCACATTTTTTACAGTGAGGTGAGTACCACGATTCTGTCATCTGCTGGGGGAACAACCTTGCTACCCCCAGGTACCTCTGCTTTGGCTTAAAGTGCTAAGAGTCTATACAGGAGTCAGACTAGGCTGTCATAATGGTTCCCCTCATCATGAGCAATTCAACCATCTTTCAGAGACAGACCAGGATGTAGTCACGTAATATGTCTCTAATGTAAGCTGCAGCTCATTGATCCTCCCATTCTTCCAAGTGTTAAAGTGCATAAATACAATTTATTTTCAACTCTTGAAGGCTGAGAGTTACTTAAAATCTCTAGGATGCAATTTAATTAGAAAATTACCATTTCATTTTGATATTGGAGTTTTTGTTTTTCTACTAGAGTGTCAGTTAGATGTTTATTTTCTGAACACTAAGAATGCATCCCTGGGTATGACCATGGCCCTATCACTGTAGCTGATGCTGGAAAAAGGGTAAGGTTAGAGACAGTTAGTTTTCAGTCCTTTTTTTGATTCATCCAAATACTTTAATTATAGAATGATTTCTAAAAAGTTCAATTACATTTCTTCCTTAAGAGTAGGTACATGCTTAAAAACTGCTGGTTTGGGATTTCTAAGTGAAGGTCCATTTTTGAGATACAGATTCTTCTGTCAGGTACACTAGTGTAATTCAGAGTTGTTTCACCATGGCAGATGGATTTGTATTCACGATGCTAACAGCAGAGGTTGTCCCAGATTTTGATCTAATACTGAGAGGATTCCCTTAATCTCCCTTTGTCTAGTGACTTTGCACAATGTTGTCATAAAGCTGTTGTAGATAGCAACAGACATACTTTCCTGATGTGGGATGATTCTGCACCAGTGCAAAGCCATTGATGCAAGATGCAGTAAGTTTCTGCTATCATTACCTTTCTTGTAAATAGCAAAGAGAAAGAGGAATCTGACCTGTTCTCCAGAAATGTGGTTTAAAGATTCAGCCCAGCTACAGCAGATCATCAAGGACTGTTGCTGTGCATTTAAAAAAAAATTTTAAAAAAATTAATGACCAAATCTAATAGCATGACAGTAAGTATTGTAGTTTCCAGCTGTTTTGTCTTAGCTTTTGTTCTGTCCCCAATACTCTGTGCTGCTGAGAATTAATTCTGTCTTTCTTTCTGCATCTTTATTGGCAATTCTCTCCCTTATTCTTTACTTCCTCCCTGGCACTGGTTAGCCATGGTTTGTTCATACTCACCTGACTGAGGTTTTCAAGTAATCTATATAAGTCTGCCACCGACTGTAGTATTGTTTACTGTTAAAAAGAGTTCACTTAGAAAAATAATGTACCACGTCCTGTGCAGCATCAGGCAAAGCTGGTAAAAAAATACCCCCAAAGCAGGTGTATTTAATGCCATCAATATTTTTTACAGATTGGAAAGCGAAAAAGCAAGGAAAAGTAGCCTTTTGCTTTCTGAAGCTGTTTTTTCTGAACAGTTTTGTTGTCTATTAAGAAATGCCTTTAAACAATTCCACAACATTCAGCTTAAAAACATAAGCAGTAACATTGTATCTAGTATTTAAAATATGAGATTAGGAACCAGGTGTTTGGATCTGATTTCTTTCTGTGTCCCTAATTTCCTGTTAGCTCGTTGGTAATTCACTCAACTTTCCGCTGGCTCAGATGTCCCATTTGCTAAAAGGAGTTCAATAGTCCAGGGGGATCTGGACAGGCTGGATCGCTGGGCCGAGGCCGAGGTTCAACAAGGGCAAGTGCCGGGTCCTGCCCTTCGGTCACAACAGCCCCATGCAACGCTACAGGCTTGGGGAAGAGTGGCTGGAAAGCTGCCCGGCAGAAAAGGACCTGGGGGTGCTGGTCGACAGCCGGCTGAATTTGAGCCGGCAGGGTGCCCAGGCGGCCGAGAAGGCCAAGGGCATCCTGGCCTGTATCAGAAACAGTGTGGCCAGCAGGAGCAGGGAAGCGATCGTCCCCCTGTACTCGGCACCGGTGAGGCCGCACCTTGAGTCCCGTGTTCAGCTTTGGGCCCCTCGCTACAGGAAAGACATTGAGGCGCTGGAGCGTGTCCAGAGAGGGGCAGAGAAGCTGGTGAGGGGCCTGGAGCACAAGTCCTATGAGGAGCGGCTGAGGGAACTGGGGTTGTTCAGCCTGGAGAAAAGGAGGCTGAGGGGAGACCTTATCCCTCTCTACAACTACCTGCAAGGAGGCTGTAGTGAGGTGGGTGCTGGTCTCTTCTGTCGGGTGGCTGGTGATAGGACGAGAGGAAATGGCCTCAAGTTGTGGCAAGGGAGGTTTAGATTAGATATTGGGAAAAATTTCTTTACTGAAAGGGTGGTCAGGCATTGGAACAGTCTGCCCAGGGAAGTGGTTGAGTCATCATCCCTGCAGGTGTTCAAAAAGCATGTAGACAAGGCACTTCATGACATGATTTACTGGACATGGTTGATGGTTGGACTCGATGATCTTAAAGGGCTTCTCCAACATAAATGATTGTATGATTCTAATAGTACTTATTTTTCTGAACTGTGGTGAGGCTGAATGAATCTCCTGTAAACGGCATTGTATTTTCTGGAGGAAAGGTGCTATATAAGTCAAAATAATAGTTTTGTATCTAATTGAATACTTCAATCTAACAGATGGGAGCAAAGCTTAAGAAAAATGTTGAACATTTTTTCCCTTGCATATTTCTCCTATTTTTATATCTCAGAACTCACTTTGAAATGAATGCCTGTTAAACGAACATAAATGTTAACAGAATACATTTTCCCACACACAGTTATATGTTCCTACATCAAAAACTTTAACTTCAAATTTATTGTTTTTAGACCACACACATTACCAGGGCAGACTGTAAACGCCAGGAGGCCAACAGCCATCCCGTGTGCTCTTTGGCTGTAGCTCAGCTTTGCTCGTTTGCAGTGGGGCACTGCTTCCTCCCATCACCTACCCACATCTATTGGGATCCTGCACATTCAGCGGGGCAGATGTTTTCTTTCTAATGAAAATAATAGCTCCAACAAATTGTTGGACATCTGTCTTTTACAATCTTGTGGGCTGATTGAAAACTTTCTGTGGGTTTTGAGTAAATATTGGTTGTCAGTGAAGGGTGAGGTGTGCCATGGCTCTCTTCACAGCAAAACAATGACACCCACCGAGGAGTGTTTGTGTCCCCGTCACCTGCTGCAGTAAATAACCTCAGGCTTTTTGCTGCCAACAACAAACCCTGATTTCTTTGCACACAGGCTCCCTGCTTTTGCTCTGATTCCTGAATTTGCTTGAGTTCATGCTTCTGCCCTGGCCTTGGTTGCAGTTTCAATCTGTACTTCATTTTCTAGGGCTTCTGACTGGGGAGCCTGATAGTTATCTTTCCCAAAACCTTAAAAGGTGACATTTTTTGTGGAATAACTTGGGGGGCAAAGCACAGGTGTTGATCTTTCGATTTTTCAAGCTAATAGGTTTATGGTGATCAGAGAGTAGGTAAGCAGTCTAAAATGCATCTACTGTGGAGAAGAGCCCCATTGCAAAGGTTTCATCCATGGGATGCAAACCCTCTAAGCCCATACTTGCTGTGGCACCATGGACCTGTAGCTCCATGTCTGTGTGTTTCTTCACTCTGTGCTGTGGCGTAAAACCCAGGGCAGCCACTGCTGGCCTGCAGTGCCCTCCTGCCACTCATAGGAAGAGCACAGAAGCAGGCAGCTAGCCTTTCCCCTGGAGATTTTATTAGTTTAGCTCAAGCACGGCTCAGTGTCCTGCCATGTATTCTTTTCTTTTCTGTGTTCTAATTATAACTTCAAAATCTTTTTTTTTTTTAAATTTCTAAATTCCATTTGGCATCTTGTAACAAAATATCCTGCAGAGAAAGAATTCAGACTATTGGATGGAAACCTTTCTTGTCACATTCCCTCACAGATGGTCGCATCTGCTCTGCAGTTCATGCCTGACAGCTAGTTAATCTGGCCATGCAGGAACACACATTTAAAAATGCAAGAAGTTCTGGATCAGCCTCAGATAAGCACCTCAATTATGTTCTGTACCCTGAAATTGTAGGTAGGCAATGGCACACAAACCACATGTAAAGAGAATGATCCTGCTGCTATAACTTACATGTACTTTTGGAGAGAGATCCGTATTTGGTACATATTCAAAGACATGTGAGAAATGTCTACCTTTTCAAACTAAGGTATCTGCAAGTTTGGCTATGGTAGTACAAATTAGTTAAGATAAAATAGACCATTCTCTTCTAACCACAGTGGATACGGAAAATAATCAGTGTTTTGGTTTATTTTATTACTTCAAATCAATAGAGAGATTTCATTTCCTTTGCTCATTGGAGGGGAACAGTTTAATGAGTGATGGTCTACACAGAAATAGAGAGGTACATAGAGGCACCTCATCTAGTGTTAAGGTAAATTGCCACCATCAGCTGTCTGTCTGCAGTAGCCTGGGCTGTGTAGCCCTCATCAGAGCTATGGCTGTGGCTGTGGCACTGGAGGGCCCTATGGAATTAGCTGCACCAGTTCAGGTGTGCCTTTGCAGTCTAACCACACCACCTGGCTCCAGGGAGATGTTCTCCAAACAGGTCAGATGTCCGAAGAGAGACAACCTTGCCCACTGAGTGTGTAAGACCCTGGCTACATCTCACCTTCTTCTGTCTCAGGGTAAAAGCAATGAGCAGCATAAGAGGGCTGCAGTACCAAGCATTCACAGAGTACTCCTGTACAGAGTACATATTCATGGCATATTCCACTGCAAATGCTAGCCTCGGGTAAGAGGCTTTGGGGACTGGAGGGAAATATGCAGAGTTCGGTCACATTTATTTAGTGCTGTGAAATTTTTGGCAATGTTGTTGCTCATTGTATAATCCAGGAAGCCAACTTGGACTGAGGCCTGCAGGGTTGGCAGTTTTGTGTCAGAACCTCTATCCAAATCAGGTGAAAAGCTGAAAGACTAAAATTCTTACACAACCTGAGCTGGTCTTTCATGGTGCCCCGTTAAAGATACAGTTTAGAAGCTTGCCTTATAGCTTACTATTAACTAAAAACATTTTTGGACAAAAGGAGCATTTTCTCAACAAGTTTGTGTAGTGTATAGCACGGTGGATCAGACCCTCTAGGAATCACCTATACATGAACAATAATTAACTGACAATACCAATTCCCCTATTGTTTTGCATGAAACAGGTTGGATAAATGATGGGAATTTAATATTTTATCAGTGCTGTCAAACTGTTCTTGGTTTCCTCTTTCTATCTTTTGTAATTTGTAATTTTACTTCTTGGACACATTGAAGAATTCAGTCCCTGTCCTGTCCTTAGAGCCCCTGTCCTTAAAAATGTAGTGGTTTTCAGCTATAAGGTACATTGTAGAAGATAACTTTCTAAAATCTAGATGTAACTAGAAATGTTAGGTTTGTTGCAGTACACTAACACAATGCTTTCAAACCTACACCTGTGGCTTAGGGCAATTTCCTAAAATGTTATAACAGGTGACTGAGAAAAGCATGCCCATTCATGGTAGGTCTGAATTTGCTGTTCATGGACTTTCACCCTCTAGAAAACAAGAAAAGGAAGTAGAAGTCAAAAGATTGAAAAACTTTGCACTAAACAAAACATTTTCAAAACTGGCAAAGCATTGGATAAGTGCTTTAGGCTGTATATTTGTAGGTCAAATTCTGCACTCTATCTGGTTAAACTATCTTACTCCAATGTACTATTTCTAAAATATTTCCAAATTATATATATATTTCTTGTCATGAACTCTGGGAAGTCTCATTGTGAAAAATGGAATAAGAATGCAAAATATACTGTGGGGTTTTTGTGTTACTGGTGCATTACACAAATGCATAATTCATTATAATTACAGTAATTTCACTTTAATACAGAAGGCCTAATAAAGATGCACCTTTGCTCAGTACCACGAATCTTATATCTGAAACATATTTAAAATGCAATTTGTAACTAAATATATGAGGGTTTTTTTTCTTTTTAGAACTTCAGGACCATTTTGATCCTCTTAATTTTTTTAGAAAAAGAGGTTATTGTGTTTCTGACAACCACATGCCATATTAATTCTTAAAAAATTGCGTCTTCCAGTCTGTTTGTTCCAGATTAGTGAAATTACCATGTGAAATTCTACAAAACTTATTACACTTCAAATAAATCAGGTTTTGTTAATGCAAAAGAGATAAAACTGAATTCCATTTGCTCTGAAATTATAGTCTCCAAGTGCAGCGAACAAATTCCTCAAAATGCTGCCTCTATTTTTGCCTGTCCATTCTGTATGGTATTTGTCAAGAGATAAGTTAACACAAAAATTCAAGTGAGTCATTTACTCAAAATTTAAGGCTGAGTATTGAGCAGAACACTTAATGTCACATACTCCTATTCCTTTTTGCTGCAGAAATAAGAATTCAAGTCAAGAAATCAGGATGCCATTATGTTTTTATAGATCATATATCAATGTAAATTTTGAGATGGGTGCAGAATTTTTCTGTAATTCTTTTTAGTGAAAAAATAGAAAAGTCTGCATAAAAGCTTTTAGAAGTGTCCCTAGGGATACCAGTGAGGTGATGACAATTTTTTTAATGAATTAATCTTAGAAAATTTCATAGTAGCAAAAATCCTGAACATTTAAAGAAATACTGCAACTTTAAGAACAGTTCTTAAATATTTGGACTAGCATGACCCTAAGTCCGACTTTCAAAGGAACTGGATATTCCTGATTTTAATTGACTTCCAATTCCTTTCCTCTGAAAATAATCAATATCAAAGTAAGTGGGGTTTGGTAATAGGGTAATTTCCAGAAGAATCACTCTTTAAAAAGGGGCTTACAGTCATGTATAAACATATATCATAGAATCATAGAAAGGTTTGGGTTGGAAGGGACCTTTAAAGATCATTCTAGTTCCAACCCCCCTGGCATGGGCAGGGACACCTTCCACTAGACCAGGTTGCTCAAAGCCCCATCCAACCTGGCTTGAACACTTCCAGGGATGGGGCATCCACAACTTCTGTGGGCAACCTGTTCCAGTGCCCCACCACACTCACAGTGAAGAACTTCTTCCTTACATCTAATCTAAATCTACCCTCTTTCAGTTTAAAGCAGTTATCCCTTGTCCTATCACTACACTCCCTGTTAAAGAGCCTCTCCCCAGCTTTCCTGTAGGCCCCCTTTAGGTACTGGAAGGCTGCTATAAGGTCACTCCGGAGGCTTCTCTTCTCCAGGCTAAACAACCTCAACTCTCTCAGCCTGTCTTCACAGGAGAGGTGCTCCAGCCCCCTAATCATCTTCGTGGCCCTCGTCTGGACTCACTCCAACAGGTCCAGGTCCTTCTTATGTTGCAGGCCCCGGAGATGAACGCAGTACTCCAGGTGGGGGCTCAGGAGAGTGGAGTAGAGGGGGAGAATCACCTCACTCGACCTGCTGGTCACAGTTCTTTTGATGCAGCACAGGATGTGATTGGCTTTCTGGGCTGCAAGCATACATTGCCGGGTCATGTTGAGCTTCTCGTCAACCAACACCCCCAAGTCCTTCTCCTCTGGCCTGCTCTCAACCCACTCATCACGCAGCCTGTCTTTGTGCTTGGGATTGCCCTGACCGATGTGGAGTACCTTGTGCTCGGCCTTGTTGAACTTCATGAGGTTCGCATGGGCCCACCTCTCAAGCCTGTCAAGGTCCCTCTGGATGGCATCCCTTCCCTTCAGTTTTATTTTTCCATTTAGACTTAGGCAGAGTTGGTCTAACTTGAAGAACTGGTATAGTTTCCAGATTCTTTTTGATTTAGCTATAGGTTCTTGATACCCTTTTTCCTGTTTTCAAGGCTTTGTTTCATGCATTGTAATACTTGTTCGCTTTGATAGGAAAAAAATACATAATGAAGTTAATTGGAATTACAGGATATGTGTATCGCGTTTTAGATTTCATAGCAAAGGATATCGAGGCTGTGTCACTGACAGATGACTACAGCTGTAGTCCTTAGAGAGCCATTAGTACTGATATGGAGCATATCACATATAGCCAGTCTTCATTAGGAATTTTGACAGCCTAACGCAGGCAGGTTTGGACATACAGTATTTTGCTTGTATTTGCTTACATTTTGAAACATGTATCCCTGTATTTTGCTGATACATTGTTAGGGGAGCTATTAGTCTAGATTACATGGTGATGATTTCATTTTATAAAACAAAACAAAACAAAAAAAAGAAAGAAGAGGAATTGCTTTTGGGAGAAGATGATCCCGTTACTTAGAAGAAAAATTTACCTGAATTTAAATTAAGTGCTTATCAAAATTATTAAAACAGAATATGACAAAAAAGAATTTAGATAATGACTTGAAAATAAGGATTTAGACAATATTTCCTCATTCATTCAGTGTATGTGGTTGGCTAACTCAAAGCCAGTAAGCAATTTTATGTTAAACACCTGGCTTCATAGCGATAGCTACAGGTAATGAATTACATGGCCCAGTTATTATGGACGTGATAACAGCTGACACTGTATAACGTTGGCAGTGTCCTAATGTACAAAATAAGGAAAATTCAAGTGTAAAATGTCCATGTATACCATCATTTCTGAAAGAAAGTGCTTCTCTACAAGCCTGCTTAGTTTCATTGGTGCTTATGAATAGGAGTGGTGCTCTTCTATTAAGGAAATTGGTTTTGGGTTTTGCCCAGGCAAGTTGGGTGCATTGAGACTAGTGGGTGCAGAGGAGGAAACTGCCTGAAAATCTGACTTTTAAAGAGCTGACCTTGTATCACAAGGAATGAACCCAATATGTGGCTGGAGAATTGTGCTAGAATGCTGTACAGCCAGGTGCAGCAATACTTCTGTGCTTACTGCCTCTGGGCTGGTGGTGCCTCTGGGGCAGGCCCTGGGGCTGCAGCTCACAGCACAGCTGATCCCTGACTTTCCAAATTAGTCAAGACTGTGGAGCTCTGGTCACCTCCTTTCCAAGCAACAGCAAAATGCCATTATGATCCTTTTCTGGAACAGACTGATTCATGAGTAGAATAACTTCCAGTCCCGGAAGAAAGTGAATAAAATTCCTTAAAAGTTTGGCCTACCAAAGGAGGAATTACTACAATATATATAAGCCATAAATATATTAAAAGTGCATGAGCTGCAGTGGTTAGTATGACGCCTTCTGGGAAATAGGTTTCATTTTTCCATTTCTTTCAAGAGTTGTTCTGCTGTTTTGAGTGACAGAAACTTAGATCTATAGAAAATGGAACATTTCAAAAGTGAGTAGGTTCTTTTCCCTGTGCAGGCACTCTGGTTACCTGAAGGAATATTGATCCTCCTCCTTTGGTGATGACAAATCAGATGGCCTTTTAAAAATACCCCTAAATAACATTTTTTTATTGCACAAGTATTAGGGAATTTTTATGGTGAGCTTTCTAGATTACGATGGTATAACAATTTTAAGTATAGGCAACATAAGCATCACATCTTTTAACTTCAATAGCTAACTTGAAACCAAAAAAGCATCCTTTGACTACAGTTCTTGGACTTCGTTCAGTCAACCTTTGAAGAAACAGAATGTGATTTTTGTATAAATCAGGACCAGACTTAAACACATGGGGCAATTTGCATGCTGAATTTGAAGTTAAGATTTGACATAACAAAGGATATTGCAAGAAACTATGGTGAAGTTTAAAAAAATCAGTACAAAGCTAAAGTTTATTGCCAGTACTGTTCTTGCAGATCAAACCTATGCTAATGTGGTCTAGGGTTACTTACATGTTTTGCAGCCTCTCATTCCCTCAGTGTGTATTGTAAGCATGCATATCACTCACTCACTTTTATAATAAAGAACTTGAAAAAGCCTTCTGCTTTGTATTGGCCTCCTGAGGTAAAAAGTCACAGAGATGTTAAGTCTCACATTGCTTGCTCCAGCTTCATTATGTTTGATGAAAGAAATATCTTGGTCATAGCTAGTAACATGCAATACTTTCTCAATAACTGCTGTAAGGAAGGACATTTTTTACCTGGATAATGAAATTGTATCCTAGTTATTTCCCTGGTCTTCTTTGTATGATACATATAGGAGGTTGGCAACATATTAACAACTACTGGGCAGCATGATGGAAGGCTTTGAAAAGGAATTTTGTCTTTAGGGATGGATGAGTGGCATCTTTATGGTCTTCCTGAAAGATGTAGTGTGCAGCTTTTCATTCTCTGTGCAGGAAGGGGTGTGTGTATATTCTAAATTTAATTATGGGTCAGAGTGTAAATACTAGGCTCTGTGAACTCCATGACTGAAACCAGAGCTATTAATTATGTCAGTGGGAAGTTACTGCCAAGATCAAAAGTAGATTATAGGCCTGGCTAAGTCTGCACTCATGCAGCTTTGCTGGTGCAGCAGTCTTGATGTGCTACCGTAGCAAAGAGCATGTTACTAATGTGGATGCAGTGTATTCCAGATTGCTGTGAGTGAAAGACGCTCCCTTGAAAAAAAACGTTGTCCATGTAATTGTCTCTGCGCTATGGCTTTTGCTTATGCAAATAGTCATATGTCTTTTGTCCATGTTCATGTCAAGAGTATTTACCACCTCTGATTCATGATCACAGAAGCCTGGCCTTCAGTAAATGGACTAACAAGGCTAAGCTGAGGCCTTGTCCTAAGCCCTGGTGAAGGGATTGAGCATCCGTGAGATTCTCTATGCCACATGGGGCAGGGATAGAAACAGTTACTCACCTGGGACAACCCCAAATAATCCTAGGGCATCCAAATCCTCAGGCAGTCATCAAATTAAAATTGCAAAGGACACTTTTCTTTCTGACTTTGTTTTGGTAATGAAGTAGAAAAAGCAGAAAAAGCAACTCCTAGCAGAAACCTAATTTGCCCTAAATCCATTGGATGGAAAGTTCCTGGTCTTCCTCATGGGTATAGGAAAAAATTATTAGTTTAAAAAAACATTAAGGCTTTTCAGGGTACACACTACGATATAATTACTCCAGTTTCTTCATTTTTGCCATACTAGAGCATGGGGTTTATAACTGAGGGATTGCAAGGCATTAAATGTAGAAGAATTGAGAGATGATGAATGCAGAATCTTTATTACAGAAAGAAGAAGAAAGTATTGATCAAAAAATGCTCTGAGGCAAACCAATTAGGGACTCGTTGACAGCAATATGACCTGCTCATCCATCTTTCAAATGAAATGTAAAACTTGGGTCCACATCATTTGTGGCCACTTTAAACACTTGAACATTTTAACTGAAGTCTGAATGCTGTTAATTTTGGTCTCCTGGCCAAAATCCAAACCAAGTAATTACTCTGCTTACTCCTTTCCTAAATTACAGCAACAGCTTCACAGGGAACAAATGCATTCATAGTTTGCTGACCTAAACTGCTCTTATATTGCTATGCACTATTAACTGTTGCTGCTTTTCAAACCATGGCTGGTTTCATTTCCATGGTGGATTAAATGCCCTCTGGACAAAGCATGTGTATCTTTAGCCTGTTTAAATGTCTTTGGGACAAAAGGTGCTGTATGTATAAATGCTATCATAGAAAAAATTTTACACCCAGAACATGCAGGCATTGAAGTGCATTCACTGAACAGGGGAAACTGTTGGTATTTGGTGAGGTAGGTAGCTGGATGAAAGACAGAGACTATTTGGGAACAGAGGGTGTACGCTCATGGGCTGGGAAGCTGGTGGCTGCTGATTATCATGAAAAAGGTACTTTCACTGAGAAGCATTGCAAAATTACAGAGCAAAATGAGAAGAAAAGGGAGAGTAGAGGTTTACTAGAAACAGGAGGCTCAGTACTTTGTGGATACCTGTTTCTGTATAATGAGGCTAGCTACCAGGATGCACTTTGGTTTTTTTTTCCAGAAGTGAAGGAGCTAAAATTGTTGAGAAGCCTCATAAACGATTGCAGAAATTCTATGCATGGTTTCTTAAGGTTCTATATTTTGTTCTAATTATGTTGTAGCTTCTTTTAAAAAGGTCCATACTCTGCCTGAAAGGTGAGGGAAACCCTGAAACAGCGTAAAATATGAGCAAGAGGCTTTTACAGGATTTATCTTCCTACTGTGCTGTTTAGCTACAGCATCATCCTTGGTTTCCAGTGCTCTGGTCACTGTATAGCACCTGAACTACTTGCCTGGAGTGTTTTTAAGTTTAGATGCTCGACTGCACAGCTGTTTCTAAAAAAATGGAATAGTCTAAACACAAACAGTGAAATGAAAAAGTTATTTATGTGAATTTGTTCTAGTTGTGGGAGAGCCACATGGCAAGAAAGCACTCTCATCTAATCCATGGAATGGTCACAGTGGCAGCAAGGAACAGATTTTAACCCAAAGGCCTCAGCTTTCATTAATCTTTGTCCCTGTGTTGCAAGTAGAAGCACTGTCTGATCTTTTCATATAGCCTGAAAGTGGACTACACTGTACAGCTGGAGAATTTTCTTTCTGTAGATAACTTGAGTTTAGCAAGTAGAAAGCAGAGCTGCATTCTCATTCTCCTAAGTTTAAGTAGCTTCTTTCTCCCTCACTGGTTACCAGATTTATAGTCAGGAAAAATCAGAAATTTATTTCCAGCACCAAAGCTATTATTAAAATATATTTTTAAGTGCCTAGCAGTCAAATCAGTACTTAGCAAAACCGAGAAGATACAACCTTCTACAGAGAGCTGGTGAGGTCTTGACCCAGTAATGAAGTCCAGTGGCACAGACAGTCCAGGCTCCTGTGCAGCTCCCCACCATCTCTGAGCAAGTGGCTGTATCACATCTGTGCTGAGGAGTACCACTGACTTGGTCAGGACCCAAGTGGGAGACTGTCTGGTGCAAATGTTTATCAGCAGTAATACTGTGGTAGTTTGAGCTCTGCAGTTTCTTTCTACCTCAGTGAATGAGGCTGCCATCTCCAAACTGCAGCTGATGGTTTGAGCATTAGCCTTTTGGCCGTGGATTTGTAAAGTGTAGCATAAACCTATGGGGAAGTGCATTATTCAGAGAACAACAAAAATATATATGGATTTTAAAGTATTATATGCTTTAGAATAAAGGTGCTATATTCGATGTGCTATGCTCAGGTGTTCATAGTGAACTTGGATATGACTATTATGACTATCTGTCAGTTGTTGTGTGACTGGTACCAGAGCTTTAAACCCCTACAGTTTTTCTTTCCTAACACTGAAGCATTTATACCAGAAGTGTTCAGTTCATTAGTTGTTATCTGAAATTATTATCATGCTTCTATACATAGGTAGGATTTATTCTTAGTGCTGTTAGGATGTATTGGTGGTCTTTCTTTTTTATTTTCTCTCTTATGAAACTGTACTGAAAGTACAATGTTCTTTACAAATAGGAAAGCATCAAGTCAAAGTTTGTCATCAAGGGAAAGAACAAAAAATATGTTGTGCACATTACCAGTCAAAGGGACTGCTGACCATTGTGGATAGCCTCCTAATCCCTACTAGACCAAAAAAAAAAAAAAAAAGCATTTAGAGAAAGTGAAGCATCTTTGAACAGTCTGCTATGAGTAAAATGGGTTCATTTTGCAACAGACTTTATTTACTATGAATAATTTGATGAGCTTTATTTAATTGGCAGACACAACAATAACCAATCATATCACATTTCCCACAGGCTCTGAATCATGAATGTTAGAGCCCTTTTGCACTGATAAGCGGTCGCTAGTTTTCCTCTTTCAAATCCATTTTAGTCAATCTTGCCAAGTATTCATTCACTGATGTTATAACATGATGTTGAATATTTCAAATTACAAAACAGCTTTAGGATGGTGCCTGAACAGCATTTAGCTCTCTCTCATTTTGGATTTTTTTCCTTTGTATATCATGTACAGAACTTTAAAAGAAAACAGAGAAATCTATTAGTAAAAGAAAAAGGGGAACACAGTGACTACACCGTTAACAATTTCAGCAGAATTACAGATTCTCATTTGGATTTCCGTAGTGTATAGACACTGAAATCACTTAGGAAAATCAGCATTTTTTTATCCAAATATAAACAATACACAGCCTTTTCCTTCCTTTCCATAATAGTCCAATTCACTGATGTTAAATTATATTGGAACACCTATTAAAACATAAGCAAAATTTACATGTCAGCAATTCTCATTCTGATGTAGTAGATTATGGAGCCTCAACACTGCAATATTTGGGTCCCAGGATGAGTCAGTTCTTTTTGACTTGAAGGACCAGCCCTGGATATTAAGAATAACAGCTGATTCCTAAACCTCTCGTATGAACCAATTAGTCTTTTCACTAACATTCTCATTCATAAGTAACAAGGGATCTTATGCTGATTTTAAGCCTTCATTCTAACCTCTCTGTAAAAAAACAACCTAGTAAAACAACTTCAGTCTGAACAGAATTCGGACCACAATGTACTTATATACAAAATACATGTGCTTACCCAGCTTCGCCTTACTTGATGATATGTTCCAGTTTGGCATGAACTATTTTATAAAATGAAAATTGAAAGAAGACGTTAATGAAGATTCCCTCCTTAGAAACAGTGGATAGATATCACAAGCAAACATTTCTCAATTTTATATCCTCTTCAACAGAAGGCACAACTCTGTCACATATTTGAATGGCTGCTTTTTCAAAATTGGCATGTTCTTCAAAATATTGCTAAATAAGATCATTGTGTACAACATTCTTGTGCCAAAATACACAAAATACGCTATATAAGTAAGTCACATATGCATTTAGGCATCCAGGACAGGATCTCAGAATTGGCTTTTTTTAACTGTAAAATAACAAGCCTCTATTATGAGCTAAATGCTATTCTCTC
>VYZV01036304.1:123314-136176 GCA_013401275.1 Pandion haliaetus | reverse complement strand
ATCTGTTATGTTTATATTATAATGATATATTTTGTATTTTTTCTTTTTAGATTAAAAAAATTTTAATATATTGAAATTTCCATATTTTAGTTCTTAAATATCAAAGCAGTCCCATGGAAATCAGCAGTCCTACTCAGAAACTCCTTATTAAATATATAGTTTTCACAATAGGACTTTAGTTTTCCACTGTATCTTAGTTTTTGTCCAAACTATCACAGCTTTTGAAACAACCTAAGGATTACTAAGAACTCATACACTGAAATAGTGGAAATAAACAAAAGACATTTTAAAAACACAAATATATAAATAAGAATGAAAATAGACTTGGCTGTAATTGTTCACAATGAATGAAACTTAGTCATCAGACTATCAAAAATAAAGTATATCAAATAAGCTAAAACATTTTTAAAAAGCAAACTACAGTATGAGATTTTCAAATCCCATTTTACTTTTCCTCTACTTTTCATTTTTACAAGAATCAGACAACTCCTCAGGAAAGATGTGAATAATGACCACTATTAAGATAACATAAGACAGCACTTAAAATTATTTTAAGGTTCAAACAAGTTAAGAGAGATTCAAATCTGTTCCTGTTTCCCTCTTTCCCATGATGAAAATCCTGATACTCTTATTCTGTTCTCCAAGTAGCTTAGTTTTGAAGCCACCTATCTCCATTGCACCAAAAGGAACCAGATACTAAGCAGGAAACTATTGAATTAGTATTAAGTGCTTTGCTGCAAGAGTGACAGAAAATGAACATAAAATACAGTAGCTGAGCATTATTTTATCTTGTTTCTAATGTTTTCTGTAATAGAAGGAGTAAGGTATCCTGTTCTAGCAGTGTATGAAAGAAATGAAGATATTTAGTGCACCCACTGAACAGAACGCCACCAGCAAAATATTCAGTAGCCAATGTTATACAATTCTTAATACTGAAACAACTCAATTCCAAAATGTTCCAGTGTCTATAGTAACTACTACAACACATCTGCACTTTACTTTACAATTTTAATCATGATAACAATTATTGTATAAACATCTGAAATGTAAGGAAAGGAAGTTGAAAGCAATAGCAGGAGAGCATAGTAAAACTTTTATTGCATACTACATCTTGCTTGGCTTGCTAATAAAAAACACTAAAATCACCTACAAAGGTTGCGGCCACATAAATCCTCCTTATTCGGTTTATAACCCTGACAATCTTTCCTTTTTTTTAATAAAATAAACATGAAGATAATATGTAATAGGTAGTAAAAGTCACATTAATTAAAAAAGCAATGGTAAAACTGTTCTGTCTTCATATTCAGGGCTACTGTATTCATGCAGCTCTTCGGTTTGTGAACTGGTGCTAACAGTAAATTTAAACTTGAGACTGCTCCTGACAATGTCAGTTTTAAGGATCTGCCAAATCAAGTCTTCCTACAGCCATTGCCTATGCAGTAAAGAAACTAGAAAGCACTACTGCTGTAAATGTATAACTATACCACAGACACTTGATACCTTTTTGACTAGACCTCTTATTAGCACCCATTGATAAATTTACAGAAATTATTTTCTGCTATAAAAAGGAGAAACTTGAAGATCGAAAGCTGCTGCACTTCACTAGTGTTTTGTTTCTTTTATTGTGGTTATTAAAACCGTATTTTTCAATCTGAGAGATTTGAAGAATAAGAAGCAGCTAACAATTATAAAAAGATCCATCACTGAAATGTAGTAACTTTCTTCCAATTTTTAGCACTAGAGCTTGTTTAAGTTTTATTGCCACTATTTCAGAAAGTAATGGTATAAAAGGAAAAAACTTACTCCATGCAAAACATATTGCCCAACCCTACAGAAATAAAACAACCATAACATTTTAGCTTCTACTAAAACTTAAAAACTTCTTAGCAAATACCCAAGTAAAACACGTTTCTCAGTTTAAAGCAGCATGATTGTGGATGATGCTGGATAAACATGCCACTCAAATGTGGGGACTATAACATAATTTGTACACTACAGACAAACGCTCAATGAGGTGCACAGTTGCTTAGAGGACTAAGAGCTTGGAGTCTCAGGACCAAGAGCCTAGAACAGCAGAATGGCTCCTTGAGCTTGCTCAAGTTTGACCATAGAGCGATTAGTAGATTTAAGATGCTCTGCACCCACACTGAATGGAAAACAAATACTTAAGTTTTATAAAGATGAACAGATTATTCTTCCAGAGAAGGAAGAGTCTTCAAACTATTCACTGAAGACCTGTTCTACCTTAGAGAGCATATCTATGCTGTGTGTAAATACTACATGCAGCTTCTCGCATCACTTCTACCATCTCAGCTACCTCATCCAACGTATTTTTAACCCCTTCTGATTAATCTAGTCTGTTACAAGATATAGCGTGACCAACGATCTCTGTTGAGTCAAGAAGGTGAGTGAGGAGTCACAGTGAAATTATTCTAGTACATGAATGTACTAATAATTCTGAGTGCTAAGTTCAGTTACAGCCCAAATAAAGTCATATAGATCATCCAACCTTTAATTTACTACTCCTTGATGGTGGGAATTTAACTTAATAAATGCAATTAAAATTAATTTCTTAATTTAAAATTATGCAATTCAATATTACAACTCTAACATACAAAGTCTATATGGGTACTGATGTGCCTAGGTTTTAAATACCTACTTCTGATTACCATTAACAGGAATTATGAATGTAAAATCATCACTCGATTCATCATCAAAGAATGAATTCAGCACTATGAATGCGTTGACCTGATTCTTGTCATCATAGCATCACCACATCACAATAGAATATGCTTGTTTGGTTTTTTTTTTTGAATAGTATTACACGTCATACAGATAATCAACCTTTTACAAGGCACAAAACAATGTCTATATTCATAGAACATAGATGTCCAGCACAACTGCATATGTAACTTGCATAAACAAGTGAAAAAACTGATACAAAACTCAGCTTGACCATTTGCCAAGAAGTAAAATAACAGTAATGAAAATGCTGCTATAAATTATGATGATACATGGCATGCATTTGGTTGCCTGGATTTTCATAGCAATTTTGTAAGTCACAAATAACCATGTGCTATTCCCAAAGATGTTCCCTATCCTTTCTTTAAAAGGTCTATGCTTGAAAAGCTGCTATATTTATGATCAATGTTAAAATAAACAATGGTGCAATAAAATATAGAAACTTCTTCCAATTATAATTTTATTTTGTAGATTTAAATTTTGATGACGGTGCAATTAAACTTCAGCAATATTTTAAGTTACAGCAGCACATGCTGCATATGCCATACAGTTCAATTAGGCATGTTAGAGATAATGCTGATTATGTAATAGACATTAAGTTACTTCAGTTTTCTGACATATTCCAAAATATGTTGCAGTATTGTCTTTTTTAATATATATTTTTAAAATTGTTCATAGAGATTAATATGCATTTTCTCTACTACATAAGTATCCTATAGTAGAGTCAATTAACAAATTTAGATGCTTTCTTTAATTTCTGTTCGCTTCCTTGCAACAGCGATATGAATCAAGAAATTAGTAAACATCGCATGTTCAGAGCTAAATGTATAAAAAGTCCCCTAGATTATACATACTGATATACAGTATGATATCATAGACATGTTGGTATAATTTTTATCAAATCACCACCTCTATCAAATCCGTGCTTCAAGTATGATTCTTCCCATTGCAGTACTCAAACTGATTTAAAGATCCTAGGGTTAGAGTTACTAACAGCTAGCCTGCTGCCCACTGTTTGGGAACCTAGCCTTAAAAGAACAAATATATTTAACAAATGTGAATAAAAACACTCTTAAATTTGGCACACATTACGCAGTAAGTTCCAAAGAAATATTTTTACTGATAACCTGAGCTCAAAGTGAAAAAGAAAACATACCCAATGAAAAGAACTTTCTGATGTGCTTAATAAAATTGTATTTCACCCAAGCTCTGTATCTGAAAAATACTTTTTTGCATGTCATTCTAGCACAGTGTAGTTTTGCTGTGAAAACAAAATGTATTCACACCATCACCAAGACAAAGCACACCCCTTATCTCCCCTGGGAACAGATCAAGTTGTAAGCTCTACGGGCTGCTTTGTCCCCGATTATACAGTCCTGGTGGCAGCCCCAGGCCGGGTGGCTAGCTCTGGTCAACTCGGCAACCAAGGGAGCTCAGTCTCTCCTAGCATGCACTGCCTACTTCCTAGCCTGCAACCTGGCACAGGCTTTATACAGCACAACCTTACCTTATGCATGTTTGTGTTTCTGCCCCGCAGGCAGGATCATCGTTGCATACCTGTCTCCTTGCTGACACTGAGACTCCGTTACCTCCAGTGGGAAGGTAAGGAAGCAAGGTAAGGAAGCTTGCCATAGTGATGGTTCCAAAATTCACTACCACAGTTTCATAGTCACAGAGTATAGTATGTAAAGGTAATCCAACACAGATGAGGACTTCATCCCCCTCGTACTCCTATCTCCACAGAAACACCCTTCCTTTCTTCCCAGAGCCACTTACGTATTTGTCAAATAAATGGGGTTTTGGATAGTTCATCGCATTATGTGAACTCAGTTTAAAAGTGATCTTATTCACACATGTAAACTACTCCCTCGTGCATCTCTGTCACCAGCCAGCAAGAGATGCCAGGCTGCTGCTGCCTTGGAGGCTGGGGGACATAATGTTGCTGCCCAACCCTGAACGCCAGTGTTATCATCCCTGGCCCCTCTCTAAGCAGCTGACAGCGTTCCTTTCCCTTTTACATCACAAGAAACTTGGGCTATGCATTGGGCTGGAACAAGTGCTAAGGAAGATTTTGGCTATGTCAGTGCAGCGTAAAAGGTGCAAGCTTCCTTTGGCCTGAATCGTGGCTATGGACTGCAACTGCAAATGGACAAGCCTGCACAAGTAAACAACGTAAGCAAGCTCGTTTCTTCTTAAGGTATAGCATTAACAAGTAGCTATCACATCTATAAACCATCTTCAGGAGAGAAACTTTTGGCCTAAATTTTGCCTTAATGATTTTTAATTAAACTAGGTGCTTTTAAAGAATTTTAAGAGTTTAGGTCACATCTACTTCTATCAGAAGTACTAATAAACAAAGTAATTTTAAACTTTTAACATAAAAACTTTTTTTTTTTTTTTAACACAGTGTAATATAAATGTCACTATTACATTTCTGTGGAATTACCAGGTTATTTCTTCCATGTTGTCTTTCCACTCAAATACTTCATTTTGAAAAGTTCATCCTGAGTGTTACCATTCCGTTTTTTGCTGGGGTTTTGGTTTTGTGGGGGAGGTGGGAGGGTGGGGTTTTGGTTGGTTGGTTGGGTTGGGTTTGTTTGGGACATTTTTTGTTTGGTTGGGTTTTTTTTTTCCCCTTTTCTCCACTGAGGAATCTACAGGACCTCTGAATACCTGATAATATAAAATCTACCTCCATGTCTACAGAATCCCAATGCACGCTAGAAAAATAATACTGTAATTGTACAATAGGCTGGGAAGATGAGAGATATACATAGGTAAACATTGGTTCTTTAAATATAGCAAGACCACACCAAAATATCTCTGAACGCTGTTTATAGAAATAGGCTTACTTGTTGTAACAGTAGGACTAATGCATTGCTCTGTAATAAATTTAAACGCTTTTAATTTTATAATAACTATTATATATGAAGACTATATGTATTGCATATGTACAAATATATATAAATTTTATATACACATGTACCTATACGTCCATACATAAAACCGTTGTGCAAGACCCGAAGCAAGAGGAAGAATCTGAATTTACAAATTTTAAGTATTACTGCATGTAGTGGATGTTGTTTTTCTTCAGACTAGAAAAACAAAAATAATTATTCTTTGAAAAAAAGTTGCTACTTAAGTGCTGATTAAAAGAAATAGAAAATGAAAAGACTCCTACCCATACAGGCCATGTCATGCTTAAGGCTGGTATGTCAAATACTGATTTATAATTATTAAAACGAATTTATAATATTTTCCCAACACAGGCTTTTTAGGTCAGTACGAAGTTTAGTCCAAAAGATCATAATTAAAAACAGCATCAGTTTTATCAACTATCAAAATGTTTTGATGCTACAAAATACTGCCAAATGTTTCTTCACTAATTCCTTCCTCCAGGACGTGTGGTACATCTTTGTAAGTATCTTCCCATTAAGACAACAATCACAAGCATAAGAGTTCTGAAATAACAATCAGAACAATTCTCTTAGCACATAAGCTATTGGACCGATTTGCCATGAAACTCAAACCCTGTTCAAACAAAAATTGCTACATTCTTCTACTTTACATGCAGTGTTCCCAGGGTTGCCAGCAATTCCAGAAAGACTTTTTACATCGATTGTCTCTTTAAGCTAGGCAGCAGCAATTACACACAGTTAGATTCCCAGAACTGTAAGCACCGTCCCTACAAATTCTGTGCAANTCATAGAATCATTTAGGTTGGAAAAGACCTTTAAGATCATCGAGTCCAACCATCAACCTTGCCCACTAAACCATGTCCTGAAGTGCCTCGTCTACATGCTTTTTGAATACCTAGAAAGCTTTACGGAAACAGCAACGGCAGAACAGAAGACAGAACTCCTTAGAAGCGAATACAAGATCATACATTCATTTACAGATGTTCCAAAGTACAGTTCATCTGCATTCATTTTGATTTTGTTTCTATCATGTGCACTGTAAAAACTGTGGAAAAACTCTATTATTTCTTGGATGATTTAGTTTGACATGATCCTATCTTGCACTTGTAACAAGACAAAAATGCATCTTCTCCTAAAGGCTCTCCTACCACTAGTAATGTCCAAATATTGATACTAGAGGTTCAAGGAAGTGTTAAATTTTGCCATTCTTTTATTAGCTTTCTACATATTAACAAACATGTTTAATTTAACTCAAATTAGTACTCCACTTTTAAGGCATTGTCAGGAATGTCAAAAATTGCATTTGTATTCTCAGTATCTAGTATACACTAATTCTTCATATGACTAAAGTATATATTGCAATCATCTCAGTAACTGTTGTAAGGCACACAGGTTTTACAAAGGTCCATATATCACTACAATGAACTAGTAAACACATTCAGGGACCATTACGTATTGATTTATTTGCAATTATCCTTTACAGATGTTGTCCGTATTACTCCATTTTGCATTTAATCACACAGTTTCAGGACAGGTAGTAACCATTATTCCAAGCTCCACATAATGATAAATAATGAAAACAAAGCTGTAAGAGTACTTTGACACATAGGTACAAAGCACTCAACTTGCCAATACTGGAGAGTAACGGATTCTTTATAATAAAAAGCTAACTAATTGATTACAATAGTTGTTAGCAGTAAGTACTATGTCAAATAGTGATAATGCTGATTGTCTATCACTGTAACTCAGCATAAATATTTTCAGCACTGCAGGAAGTGAATACTACAGAATATGTAACTGAGGTACTGCCAGACTGACTTCACAAACATGCCAGCAATGAAACTGAAACTGCTAAACACTGCCTCAAGGTGCAAGGAAGTCAGTCTGTTCTAAATTCATCAAGACATAGATTATAAAGCCAGACCACCCAACGTCCGTAATTTATTTTGGACCACATAATGCCCAGGCCATTGTGCTTTCTTGAATAAATTCCTACTTGAGCTAGACATAGCTTAAAAAAGCCATTATTTAGAAATTGTCAGTTTTTTCAAGCCTGAAGAATTTACTGTAACTGCTAGTAGATTTGTGAAATGCCTAACTACATTCTCTGTTAAAAAGCAACACTTTATTTCTATAGCTGAATGTCCTTAGATTCAATTTTCATCTACTAAATCCTATTCTACTTTTGTCTGCTAAGTAAACAGTCCTAGTAGGAATGTATTTTGTTCTCTTTGTAGATAATCACAGTCAACAATGAAGAACTCAATTAAATTTTTGAAACTAAACAGACTGCATAACGGGACACGTTTTTCAGGTTTTTGCTAGCTTCATATTCTCTACCCTAATCATACCATCATCATATACAGAAATAATATAATTTTCCTACCTTTCCTCAATATTCCTTGCCTTAGACCTGTTAGCACTGCATCACTGTCTTTAGCAGAGCACTGCGTACAGACCCCTTGTTCAACCATTTGCAATATACTTTATCACTCCTTTCCGGTAATGACATCTTCTCCATGTGTTTCCAGATAACTTTAAGAGACATTGTAGTAAAAAAGTAGATTTTTATTTCTATTTAGTTTACCAAGTGATCCAGACTTCACCTCCTCATTTATCTGGCCTCTTCATGAAATAAGAACTCTCCAAAGTGTCAAGTTAACTTTATCAGTAGCTCTGAATCAAACACTAATCAGATTTTTGAGATTCTTTTCCTCCAAGTCACATATAAAAATGCTAAATAGCTTATGAGGAAAAAAAAAAAAATGTATCTCTGAAAACATTTGAAGATTCTCCCTTTAAGGCTTCATGTCAGACTTTACTGTATTAGTAACATTATTTATGTTGATTTTGTACAATTGCTTACTGTGGATAACTATCTTCTACAATCACAAGATAATTTGTATTCATGTTAGTACTAATCATATACACTTTTCAGTTCTCTGTATTCTGGTTCTCCATTTCATGAGTCACTTTTTACAACTTAGTAGTTTTGGAACTATCCACAGATTGCTGGCACAATCTCACTGAGACAATTTCTTAGTACAGAAGGAGATGAAAGAATGGAATTAAGTTTAATACCACCTGACTCCTACGATTACAAAACTGAAAGACTGAGCTTTTTTGCGGGATACAAAAACCTGCAAGATTTTATTCAATTCTTGAAACCTCGTCCATGTACTCTCAATAGAAAAGTAATTTGTTTATTTCAGTTAGGACAGATGGCATGGGGACCTAAAATGAGTTTTACTCTAAAGCCCAGCAATGGTTTACCCAATAGATCTGTTCTATTTTTGTATTCGAAATCATATATCCTTAGTAAGAATGCAAGTAATCATTTGTATTGCTTTTTATTACCATTAGCCCCCCCAAAACCAACTCAATTTTGAAATAGAACTAGATTCTATTGGTCTTTTTTGGTCTCCCTCTTCAAGGTGTAGAATACCCTTTCATATGCAGAAGCTTTCTGTTCTGTACACTCTGAAAAAGTCAGAGGGAATATCTGAAACCAATTATCTACAACTGCTCATCCACAGACAGAACCAAGACAACTTGCAATTTCATTCGAACTCTTGGCACTTGGGCACTGCCTTGAAAGTTTCAAAGCTTTTGTTGGAGATGTCAAATTTCATTTATCAGTAGCTACAGCACAGGATGAGTATGAAGAATGTGGGCATTAGCTTTATTAACTTTTAAGAGTGCAATATATCAATATACCTCTGTGGGCTCAGAGAGTAATGGTACATCCAGTTATGAGATACAGGTGGGTAAAACCCCACAGATTTCACTGACCACAGTTTTGAGCCTAATGCTTAATGAGACAATACCAGAAATCTACAACACAGAGAGAGATAAAACCCAACTCCACCCAGAGAAGTTAAAAATTTATCTGATCACAGGTGGCACCAGCCTGTTCTAATTCACAGGGTATTTCTAGAGATAAACTCTGGATAAAAAAAGTTTTAGAAAAACTAAAAAGACAGTCTGGATGTAAGGGGAGCAAGACAGTAGTGGGAAAAAAACAGACTGAGAAGTGGACACTCCAAAGACTTCTGCCTTAAAGCATACAGAACCTAGCAGCATACAAAATTAGTTTAGAAAAAAATAAAATAAAATAAATTGTGCAAATACTTGGAATGTCACCCAGCTTTTTAGGAAAGTACCCTCTGAAGTTGTTGACTATCCTTTATCTTAAACTATTGCCTTTGTTTCCTCCATCTACTCCTCTAGCAAAGGCTTTTTCTTGTAACTTTCCCAATTCTTGAGAATCTACAGAGGTTCAAACTCTCCCTTGAGCCCTGATTCACTGGTCATAAAATTATGTCTAACTGCCCTTTGTATATGCCTGAGCAAGTATGACTCTCCCTTATCCACTGTAATAACCCATACAAAAATGTAACTAATAAATTCTAAATCTGAATTTCGCTCCCACTTGTATTATGAAATAATTTGTTTTAGTAAATGTCCATCTTCTACCTCATCTTCTTGGCATCTTTCTCTGACCTTAGTAAAAGCTTCAGGATCGCAAGCCACCTTAACACATTCCTCTTTACAGTAAACCCAAGTGGGTAGGAGTAGGCAAATTAGATTTCCTTTGCCAGTATTCTACCTGTATCAGAAGTCCCCTCTCATTCTCTGTTGATTTCACAACACAAAAATTCCACTACGCCTTTCCGCGCATAAATTTAACTGTAGCTTTTTTGCTTTACTTATATCCTCTGAAATTCTAAATCATAATAATCTTCTCCCCTTATTTTTTATCATCTATAATATGTACCACCGCCTCATTCTTTGTTTGCTTGCAGTTCATAGTCATCTGTCATGTTGTTACCAATTTTTCACTCTTTTCTCGCTTCCATGTATTCCTAGGTACTTACGTGGTATGGGGAAAATGATGTGGAACATAATTATTCCAGTTATGCACAAAGAGACACCTGCACTGCCACCTTCCCCATTTTAAGTCCTACTCCAATTGGCATGTATTTCAAAGTGTTCTTACAGTGAAAACAACATAAGCACAGGAGTAGTTTCAGAACAACAGCATTTCTGGAAAACGCCTTTTGGATCTGGGTATAAAATCTATTTCTGCTAGCAGATCTTCTTCAGTTTCTCATTTCTGATGTACAATGCATGATTGCAAACTTCCACTTGTTGGTATTCAAGCAAACATAGAATTGTTACAGCTCATCTTCATCTGCAACACAAGATTCACAATCACCTGTTCTCCTCTATGCTTCCCCAAGCTTATGTAAATTTCTGCATTACACTGCAAATTGCCTTTTTATTTCAAACACCCCAAAGATCCAGTCATCTTACTCACAGAGCTACCTTGTCTTCCTCACCTGTCATTTCATTCTTTTATCTTTCATTTCTACCCTCAGTTGTCACACCAACACCTTAAATCACTTCATTTTTTGTTGTGCTTCTGCCTTCAATCTGCAGGCACTGAAGGAAGTATTTGGGCAAGAACTTTCACACAGTAAAACTCAAAAAAAAAAAAAAAAAACCCCACCACAATTTTACTCAAAGGAACTGCAGTTACTAAAGGCATTTAATATATCTTTAAAAATCTTTTCTCTGTGATCACAGTCATTGCTGCACATCAGATAAAAGACCTGTAACATTTCAGCCATAAACTGTACCTCTGGACTCCCTTTGTATTTGCTCTGAAGGAAATCCTAATAAAGTCTCCAACTTCCAGCCCCTAACTGATGAAAAATTCTGTAATACTCTGTCACCAGATCAGACTCAGAAATTTACTGGAATCACACTGGCAATTTTTTAGCTATTACAGAGATCATTTTTTTGTGCTATGGCGGAAAACAAAGGACACATTCAGGATTGCAGTTCAATTACATGAAGTAGTGCTCACTAAAACATATCAAACAGCGTTCCTCAATTTCTATCACTCCCACAATTAAATGCACACTTATCCTTTTTCTGGAGCAGAAAAAAAACTTACTTTAAATATGTACAGATGATGAGTTTCAATAAAAAGATCCCAGCATCTCTGGTTTTGTTCTCTCAGGATTACTTTCAGACTAACAGGTTCTTAAAACAGTATCTTATTTATTCAGAATGAAAGCATTTAAAAGACAACACATTTTAAAATTAAGAAACATCTTACACAAACACCTACCCTACATTCAATTATTGATACACCATCCAGAAAGACTGGCAAGTCTAAAATACTTCTAGACCTTTCACTGGTGCCAAGTCTCTTAACTGAAAGTCGGACACATTACTGCACTGAAGGGACCCTATAGAGAAATTCAAGATTTTGATGCCTCATCTTTTGAGTCAGGTCATAGTACTCTTTCTTCCTTTTTGCTAGTGAATTGAATGTTCAGCCTGATTCCTGAAGTATTTCAGTATTGTGACCAATGTCTAGTATACACAGTGATGAGAACTTCTACAGGAAAAACCTTCTACAGCATATGACCACATTTTCATGAAACGAGGAAGAAAAAATGCTGCAAGAGCCTAATTAAAACAGTTTACATAATCATGTTTGAGAAGCAAAATTCTAACTCCACATTTCCATGTCTAAATCAAGCTATGTGGGATTTTATCATCCAAGGTGTTACTGCTAATACAAACTCACACTATTTGTGTATGCCTCTGACCTTAATACTGCCTTAATCACATTTTTTGGAAGCTTCTATCAAATTGATGACTACATTCTCTCCAAAAATTTCCTTTTCTAACTCAGAATCTAAAGAGAATGTAAAGAACAAAGCAGAAGATAAATTGCTATCATCACAGAAACTCAAAAGAGTAACTGTCGTGGTTTCAGCTCAGTCGGTAACAAAGCACCACGAAGCTGCTCGCTCACCCCCCACACCCTCCCCTGGCCACGGTGGGATGAGGAGAAAATCCAAAGGCAGGCTCGTGGGTCGAGACAAGGACTGGGAGGGATCACTCCCCACTTAGGGTCACGGGCAAAAGACAGGCTCAACTTGGGGAAGAAACAAAATCAATTTAATTTACTACAAATCAAATCAAAAACAAGGGTATTAGGAAGGGAAACCAAACCTCAAAACACCTTCCCCCACCCCTCCCGCCTTCCCGGCTCAGCTCCATTCCCGGTTCTCTCTCCCTCCTCCCCCCGGCGGCACAGGGGAACAGGGGATGGGGGTTTAGGTCAGCTCGCCACACATTGTCTCTGCCGCTCCTTTCCTCAGGGGGAAGATTCCTCACTC
>VYZV01036304.1:92121-117739 GCA_013401275.1 Pandion haliaetus | reverse complement strand
TAATCTACTTGGGGGGGTAAGTATACTTTGGCCTCATTTAATCTACTTGGGGGGGACGGTAAGTATATCATGCAGTAGTTCACATATTACCCTTCCTTTTAACCACATCCCTGGACACCAATGTAAGTTAACTGCTAAATTTTATATTGCAAATGTTTTTTCTGGAAGAATATTTCTTTAAAAATACAGTGGTGATTATTCCCCCAGTTCAAATGCATTTACCATTCTGAACATTTTGACTTGCAATTGTAATATCAATTACAATTAACTAATTACAATTAACACTTTTATATGTATTTTATCAATGCCCAAAAATACCAAAGCAGATCATTGTTTTCTTGCATTGGAAACTAAAACTATGTATAGAGGGTTCCAGAATTATTACATAACTCTTCCCACCTCTTGCATTATAAAATTTTTATTATGCAACAGACCTTAAAAAACAGAAGAATTATAATTGGAAATAGACTTCTGTGAAATTTAGATTTTTCCTCTCACACACACAAAAAATCCCTTCTTAAAAACAAACAACATTTTCCAAGTGTAATGAAGTTTGTATCAATAACATCATTAGCGAGGTACACAACCAAGGGTGCACTGCTATATGTCTTGTGCAGTGCAGCCTAATTATACTTAGTGATTTCTCTTTCCTTTAAAAGAATAGAGACCTCAGCAAAAGTTAAAGATTCAAAAGAGCATTACAATTGCATGGTTACACACAGAAGTTGTACTGGCAGAATCCCATTTGGTGGCATTTCACCTAGTATGTTTCAAAAAAAATACCGTAAGCACTGCCCATTTGTTAGTGAAGGAACAAGAACAACTAAACCATTCTCCTCCTTGACCCCTCCAAAATTCCCGAATGATTTCCAAGAGAAATTTTAAGGTCCTGACACTTTAATTAAAGGAAAAACAAAGCATTATTCCAGAGTTAATGAAATTACTCAATTATGGTCTCAAAGGCCAAACAATGCTGACATTACTAATAGTAGTACAAGCATCATTCCGCTACCCGCTGTGTTTTGTATGGAGGCTCTTGTTCTGTTTGTCAAGTTCCCTCCTAAATCCTGCAAAGTCAAATCCTATCATAAAGCCCAAAGTGAATGAGGGAAAGCATTGCAGGAACTCCCGTGAGATAAAGAAAACCGTTATGCACAACACATTTCCCAGCTCTCCCCCTTTGACAGGGCTGTCTGTCCTGAGAAACACAGCAACAGCTATCAATAAAGAAAAACAAACGTTTTAAAATCTTCCTATTTTTTATATAAATTCTTTATATTTCTTACATTTTCTCAGCAACACTTAATTTTTTTTTTTCTTAAATATAATTTCAGTAGGTCCCTTTTCCAGGAAATCAAAGGATTTGCATTTAAAAATTAGCAATTTTATTATCAGCAGTTCTGGCAAATAATTTTAGCCAGAGTGAGATTCACAGTCTCACAGAAGTCAGGCTATTATTCTAAAATCTGTTACTATTTACAGTCAGCTACAGAAACAAACATATGAATATGCAAAGCATATCTACAATTAGAATTAGGATGAAATGCATTTTACTTTCCAACATTCTTCTGTATTTGTTTTCAGTCTTGGGGGCCTGTTATTTTATTATTATTAGCATCAAATAATGACTCAAAATAAGCAGTGTTCTTTAGCACAAAGAAACCCTTTGGATGGTCTGCAAGAGAATTTTATCAAGTATTAATGGCTTCAAATATCAAAGAATCTATTTTTAGAAATGCATGGCTTTGGGTGTCTTGATTTAACAAAGCTGCAATGACAGATGGAAAATTATATCTATGTTATCTTTTATAATTTTTCTTGCAGACTTATGGTTTTTTTTCTATACAGCTTTATTTGTAGCTAACATTCTTAAACATTTTCTTATTTTCTCCATGTGTGTCTGTCATATTTAAACACACATGTTCGGGCAAAGCCTAAAACTAAAGCCATCAATCATCACATCATCTATTACATACACAATATCACACAAAAAACAAAAGCATGGATTTTGTAAAAAGAAAAGTTTTTTCTTTTCACCATTTTCAAGTCTATAGTAGGAGTTTTTTAAAAAAATTAAATATTGCCTAAAAAAATATGTAATTCTTTTAAACTAAATTCCATCAAAATCAACTAAAGAACACTTTTTAGCTTATGTCCAGTTAATCTTGGACCATATTCTTAAGGTTCAAGTCACAGGACATTAATTCCATAAGTAGAAATAGAGAGGCATCATATACTAAAGATACATATTCTTTGCTGCTTAATATCCACTATCACCACAATAATGCCAGCTCCCACTTTGTATCTGATGACAGTCCCACTGCACAAGAAGCTGCACATGCTGTACTTGTTCTAGAGCCACAGTCATGCTCATCAGTTCACAGATACACATTTGCTGACTGGCATATCTTCTGAATGCTTTCCCACCCGCAGGCACTAATGTGAGTCCTTCCCCTTTCCCCAGCCATCAAGTCTAACGGGAATTCTAAAAACTTATTTTGATACTGCTATTCTATAATACAAAGGTAAAAGTAGCCTGCTATTTTAGGACAAGGCAGAAAGCTTCTTCCCTTCAATACAATTTTGGGGGAAAATCAAACTAATAATAACAGCTAGACAAATGCCCTGCTGGGATTTGTAGTACCTCCCCTTTCAGCAGTACCTCCCCTTTCCCGAGGGGACACTGCACCTATGTTACTCCTCAGAAAAATCTGTCTATCCTATTCCAATGACAAAACCTCCCTAGGCAATCTAGTCCAGTGTTTCACTATATTTACTGCCATAAATTTTGTTTAATATGTAATCTGAATCTTTCTTATTGGTTTTCTACTTTATTACTCCTTGTTCTAACAGGTTGTTTTGTTGGTTATTTGTGGGTTTGGGTTTTTTTAACAGAATTCTTTTAGATTTTAAGGATGTATCCTGTCTCCCCTTAGTGTTCTTTTCTGTAGACTACGCAATTTCACTTTTCACCTTTTCTTTGACAGTTATGTTTCATAGACTTCTAATCATTCTTATTGCTCTATTGTAGATGCTCCGCTTGTCTCCTCAAGAGCTGTGATAAAACTGAACACAAAACTGCAGCCAAAGCTACATGCCAACTGAACAAAGCAAGAGGAATATTCCACATCCTCCATACAATATTCCTGGTTTATGCTGCAGTATGGTGTTCAGCTATTCTGCAATATTATGTCATTGTTGACTCATACTAAGCTTTATACAACAAACCCTAGAGCCTATTTAAATAAAAGTTATTTGATCAACTCGTTCTTATCTTCCTGTTCTCTACTTATACATTTGATCATTTTTTTAAAGGTAGAGTTTTGTACCTTTTCTTACATTGCATGTTATTTCTTTAGATCAATTCTCCAATAGGACAAGTTTTGAATCGTGCTCCTGTCCTCAATTGCACTTGCTGTTCCACCCCCACCAAACCCAGTTCACTTGGTCTGCAAGTTTAGTTAGCGTATTTTCAGTTCTATTTTCCAGATCATTGATGACAACATAACCCAGCAAAAGCCTATTCAATATATCTGCATGTTTCCAATCTGTTTTCCATTAATTCAGGAGAATTTCTGTCAGGCCAGATTTCCACAGCTGCTATTAGGAACGAGCTGTGAGACAGTATCCAAAGATTTATGAAAAACATAAGAGCTCTTAAGAATAACATAAAGTTACAACATTTACTGCTCCTCTTCTATCCATGAGACCTCTTATCCTGTTATGGATGCAATTTAAACTGGTTTGAAACATTTTCCTTGCAAATCCACTTTCACAGTTACTTCTTTTCCTGGTTTCTTTCAGATGTTCAGTAAAATTCCATTCATTCATTACAGTTTTCCTTGGGAATTTAAGTTATACTGCCTAGTCTACAATTTCTTAGCTTTTACTTTTTTATCTTATTTGGAAGAACAGAAGCTCACGGAAAGGACCCGCGCCAGGGAAGTTCGGGAAGAACTGAAGCCCGCGGAAAGGACCCGTGCCAGGGAAGTTTGTGAGGAACTGCAGCCCGTGGGAAGGACACACGTTGGAGAAGTTGGTGAAGGACTGTCTCCCGTGGGAGGGACCCCACGGTGGAGCAGGGGACGAGTGAGGAATCTTCCCCCTGAGGAGGAAAGGAGCGGCAGAGACGATGTGTGGGGAGCTGACCTAAACCCCCATCCCCTGTTCCCCTGTGCCGCCGGGGGGAGGAGGGAGAGAGAACTGGGAATGGAGCTGAGCCGGGAAGGCGGGAGGGGTGGGGGGGGGAAGGTGTTTTGAGGTTTGGTTTTCCTTCCTAATACCCTTGGTTTTGATTTGATTTCTAGTAAATTAAATTGCTTTTGTTTCTTCCCCAAGTTGAGCCTGTCTTTGCCCGTGACCATAAGTGTGGAGTGATCCCTCCCAGTCCTTGTCTCGACCCACGAGCCTGCCTTTGGATTTTCTCCTCATCCCACCGTGGCCAGGGGCGGGGGTGGGGAGTGAGCGAGCGGCTGCGTGGTGCTTTGTTACCGACTGAGCTGAAACCACAACAACATTATATGTGGAAATAGAATTTACCAAAAATAAAGAAGCTGCAATCAACCTGCTAATAAATAATAAAAGCAATCAAACATGGAATGTACTCTGTGAGGAACCCAAGAGAATAAAAAAATAAAAATAGGAAAAGTATAGTTCAACAGGATAATGAAAATCACATTATCAAAAGTTCTTTACAATTTTAATGACCTACAAGTGCATTTTAATTAATTTAAATGTTTAAATCAGTACTCTAAGAATATGCATAATCTAAGCATATTTATGCTATTGATACTGGCTTATTAAGGGCTAGATATGTAAACAGTTTAGCCTAATTGCCTGTTACCATATAATTTAATTGAGTCTTGTAACAACGATTTTAAAAATCGTGAGAATACATTCTCGCTCAGAAAAATTCCAGTTGCTTTTTCACTGACAAAATTCATAAAGGGACCTTAGGTTTTAAATTACATGTCAGCTTTTACAGGATATTACGATAACACAATATATGTCTGTCCTTGAAGTAAATGTTCTAGCTCAGCTATGAGTCATATTTGCATCTATTTAAAAGTAAGCACAGGCTTTTGTTAGATCACCATTCAGCTACAAAACACAGAAAAGATTTTAAATCATTTTCATCACCATAGTTCACTCCCATGTAACAGTACAGTTAATACAAACATTTATAATTTTGTCTCAAGGATACAATTTCATAACAATATATTTGCTTTTTACTGAACGTGATATAATACAAATGCCTAAATTTTAAAATTGGATAAACGGTTCACTCTGAACTTTTGCAAGCTTTAAATATTCACTTACATTTACTGAAAAGAGCTAAACAATATTTGATAGTGAATTTTACCTGGATTTCCCATTTTTTCTGTTTTCTTTTTCTCTATTTTGTCAAAAATGCATTGTGTGAATACAGTATTTTTAATTGCATTTATTTCTCCTATATATTCCTCACCTGAACTCCATGGAACTGACCAATTTACACTCTGACTCTTAACTTCTTTTGTGGTATAAAGAGAATTTAAATGAAGTGTAATCTTAATCTGAATACATGTATGTCAATTTTGTGCCCCCTAAAAAACATTTAAAGTGTTATTTTCATTATTGTAAATGAGAACAAGACTATTATTTATGGTACGTTCTTCAATAAAGTCATTGCCATGTTGAATCGTCTTAAGAAAGAATGTAAGTCATGTAAGACATGGCAGATTTAAAAGATCTTTTGATGTAAGTCAAAGGAGATGAGGCACCACCCAAGTTTGATTCCAAGTATCACAAAATGATCTAAGGAAGGCAAGGCACTCATTTATACCTAATCCCTTCCACTGGACCAAATACTCAGACAACTAAACTGTTGAGTAAGAATGCACTATTTTAATGAAATAACTTAGATTAGAACTGCAGTTCAATAAATGTGCACAACAGGACAGAGTTCTGTGAGCATCTTTGTTTTAAACACGATTTTAACTCGCCCCTTCACCCTCTACAGATTCATCATTCCCCCTACCATTTATTTTTAACAGCCTAAGAAATAAGACAATTCACACGCAGAAGGTAGCATCCTTTGTCAGGGGAAAGGAAATATTTAGAAATAATAGATCCAGGAAATGTGAGGTGGAAAAAAAGGTATTGTTCCACTGTTGGAAAAGGTGTTAGTCTCGCACCTAAAGTTTTAGATTATTGCTTAGCCATGGTAAAATCTAGTACATTCAAACATGCCCATATTTTATGATGTCTTATTTCTGGAGCTACTCCAGTTTTCTAATCCATTGATTAAATAAAGACATCAGGGCCTCCAGTAGGACTCATTTGGGAAACATAAGATGTGCAGAAACACAGATGCTTGCCAGAACCAATCAACTGACAGTGCTCATGAATTTCAAAGAACAAGAAAGAACCAGACAGGCATATTACCTGTGGAGAGCTTATATATTCTGGGGGTGAAGCATAACTCCACTGAAGTTTACTATAAAAATCCTAATGACTTCAGTAGAAACAGGTACAAAAAAATAAGATTTCATAAGCCAAGAAAAACTCATCTGATCACAAGTCAAAATGAAAAGAAGAGAAGATGGAAGTTTCTAACCACTGAATGAAAAACAGGGAAGGTAGAGATAGACTGACTGGCAGGTGTCTCAGTAATACTCAGATACTAATAGGTGGGAAGACAGCACAGAGAATTATTTCCAATATGTGGTGAGAAGTATTTCAGAAAGCAACTGAATATATATTTATTTTTTTTATTTGGAGGTTCAGGAGAATGAAAAGGGATGAAAACAGAAATAAAATGGTATGTTTGTCAGAGGAGAGGTGCATAGCCAGTGTCAGAAGAAATGCCCTTGCAAAAACTGATAGAAACATACAAAAAATAAATCACCATGGACATATTCTTCTGGAGACAAGGAAAGGAAAGACTGAAGCTGATTCTGACTACATCAACGTAAACTAAAGGGGTTTTTTTCTTCTCAAAAAACACGGTTTAAACTCTAACTGTGGTTCTCAAACAAAAATAGGCCAGTGTAACAGTTTTAAGAGCTTAAGAAATTTTAGATACTAGAATGTTCACCTTGATTTGGAAAAATAAAAAGCACTGTTATACAGTCCCAAAACACAGCCTCAATAAATAAACCAAGTAGAATAAAGTAAGTAAAGAAAAAAAGTTCCCTTCATCAATTAAAAAACAAAAATCAATCTGGAATTAATTTTGATTTTGCACAACTTCCAAACTGAAACACTGACACTTTTGGTATCCTCAAGTTTAGATCAAGTTCACTGACTATTAAGAAATCACCAATTTTTCACACTTTGTCTCCCAGATGTTATAATTTTTAGACCCAGCTGAAACAGACAGGTTGAAATGCTTGAAAAGTTTGCAAGCACTACAGAATAGATCAGGATTTCTCCAGTTATAAAAGAGACATAACAGAGCAACAAGCATTTATAGCCAGTGCTCTTCCTCTGCAGGGTGATTATGTCAGACTCGAAAAGTAGCTCGCTAGCTTCAACTAATCAGAGTTCCTATTATTCCCTGAAAAATTAATTGCAATAGGAACTTCTATTAGAAATAAAACACTTGTTACCTACCTGTCCTATTTACTTTTACTACGTATGACTTTTCAGTCATGTTGGACAAGTATCTTTCACCACAGCTTAGTAAAAGTTTAAAGTGTACTTTGGATTAGATACTGAGCAACTGGAAAGAATGCTGCATACCTTTGGATATCTCTTGCCTATCTTATTCTCTGCATCTTTGACTGGATCATATGAAGAGCTTTCAGCACCAAGGATTTTTTGCTGCTTGGCTTCCTGAAGAGCTTTCTGGGTGGGACCTTCCAACCCTTTCTTCCGTTGACAGTCATGGCCTGCTATAAAATAAAACCAACAAAAATATCATCACAATGCATTTTTTACTTACTCTTATAGAAGGTATCTCTTTACTTAATATTAGCTAGACATGTGAAATTCTAAAAGAAACACCACTTCATAAGAAGATATTCAGGTTACTGTGCCATCCATATCAAGTATTCTAAGACTACATACAACTGGTCTGCAAATTGTTTTGGTGTGATCTATTTCAGCTTACCTAATGGTACCCTAGATTTTGCCCCCAAAATGCAGCAATGATTTTGAATCTTGCAGTACAGGAGAAAGTCACAGTAAAATGGATGCAATTCTTCTTTTCCCTCAGAGCCAGAAGAAACATCTCACTGCATCCAATCCAGTATCTACCACCAATGCATTATTCTGATTTGCAGCCTGCATTCCCTCTTGCTTCCCTGCACTTCCTCCCAACCCACCCGTCAAACAAGGAGTTACTTATGAATAGGTTACTCAGCAAAGAAATCCTAAGCAGGTAGCATAGCTGTAAAGCATCAGAATAGGCTGAAAGGAACATCAGAACAGTATAGCACGTGTGGACTACTGTACAATGATCTGCCAGAAAAGATACTGTTCTCCGACAGTCTTTGTATTGGCAGCTCACACATCTGAATACAGTCCCTTGTAATCCCTGTATCTTGTTGCAGTATGTACATGGGTCTACAGGAAAAAGAATGGAATACTGAATTCCAACAGGATTTGGGTACTCATACCCCTCCACTTCTTTCAAAAACTCTCAGATTGAAAAACACATTACACAGCTAAAATCCTGACTGAAACAAACATACTTCACACTACGCATTTCTAAACGTTTGCTCTTGTAAAATATTTTTATTAAGACCTTGACACCAAAATGCAAACTTTCTGACTTAAAGGGGAAAAAACCCACCCTCTCTACTCTTGAGGCAAAAAAAAAGCAGATCAAGCAAACAAAACCTTCCTGGATACCCAACGTGACTAAAACTGTAACTGATGAAAAGAACTGTGCCTGGTCTAACAAAATGTCAGTATTCTCACTGCTTTAAAAGTTAAAGCTATTGTCACAGGTATCCTGTATAATAACTTTCTCTGAGGAACTGTATACTGCAAATTTGGTTTATGTGTCAAACACTTTCTACACACTCAGTAACTGCTATCCACTAGCACATTGCTCATGGAGCATTTGGTTTGTTGGTGCTTTTGAAATACACATACTTATAAACCAACAGTTATGACAGTTGAAGGGCTTAAAAAGTCAGTAACCATTAAAAAAGGAAACAAAAAATTCTAAAGAACTGTTGCGATTGCACTAAGATGTCAACAGCTTGTGTTTACAGATTTTCTATTTTGATTGCATTGTAGATGGAATGGGGACAACAAGGTTTAAGTACTTTAACTGGTGCATTCTGAATTTCTTTTTGCATGACCTTCTAACAGCAATTACATTAGATCAAGGGAAGAAAAAAGCACAGTTAACAGGCTTAGCAATGAGTTAATTCAAGCATGAGTAAAGAAACTCATTGGGTTCAACTTTTTAATATAATTGGGTAATAAATAAGCAGCTGTTGTCTTTAGAAATATACAAGAAATGTACTGAGCAAGTAACAGTTTTATAACATGTTTTTAGAACCAGCTGTTACAGCAGCATTCACTTAGGTTTATAAGCAAGCCGCAATCAACATTGCTTAATACCTTCAGGAAAAAGTGGTCTTTTTTGAGAGCACCACTGAACACTGTGTCTTCATACGTAAGCAAGGGTGCAAGTGCTCTGTTAATATACACCAATAACCTAAATAAAAAAATCAGTTATTTCTCTTTGATAATTAGATCCCTCTATGTATGATCTTGCTACCACATTAGGGAGGACCCAATTTAAAACAAAAACAAAACTAGTTTTTAATGCAAATCTTCTTAAGTGAAACATCCAACCCTTTTTAAAAATAATCTCAACTCAAATTACAACTTTTCTTTCAGAGCTGGCTTCTGAGTGAGCATAGCAGGGACAGAAAAACAGTTTACAAGATGACTGAGTCCTAATCCTAACTTGTTAACTAGTTCCTCTCCAACTATTAAATGTCCTTCATATCAACTTTAAACAAGCAAGGTAAGTAAATAGGAAATAAAAACTTAAACTTCTAATATTTTTCAAGACACCTAAAGAAAACTTTCTTCTGAAGGATTTGTGTACCAAGCACTGTTTTCAAAGCTAAAGAGCAGCCTGGCAGTGGGACAGCAAAAAAACCCTAGTAAATAAATTACATGCTCTGTATTGTGGATGCTGTCCTCTTCGATTTTTTGAAATGCATCAGGGTGAAAGCTGGTACATCATATGCCTAAGTAGTAAGTGCAGAATAGCTGTCCTAAAATTAACTACTGTAAATTTTTTTTTCTAGCTAGCCACCAGATACAAATTAACAATGTGAACTCATTGTGCATACTACAAAGCTTCCCCCTGTTCTTCATTATGCACTAGATGACTCAAAAAAACAAACCTCAGAAAAACCCCAAACCAACAAAAACCAAACTCCCAATGGATTGAATGTGCAGGACCTCACTGTCGCTATTCAAAACCTCGAACAATTCAGCAAATCGAAAACTAGTTAAAAGCCACTCTCAGTGCCCTCTAGCCAAAGCCAGCATTCTAGGTGTTCTGCAGTCAAGTCAGGTTGTGGGACAGAAGCAGCATCAGGAGCAGTGATGGGCAATCTCCTGCTGCCAGGCAGAGCCATTCTCGTTCCTTCATGCTCTGCACTGCAGTGAAAGCACACAGCTGGCCAGAAAAGGCATCTTACCTTGGCAAATTGAAACTTGCCAGTCTGAATGTTCATTATCTTCTAACTAAAACGTACCAATGTACTAATGCATAAAAGTCAGCCCTGAAGAAACAGCAACTCGAAAAAACACAGCTGTAGGTCTCCTCACAGCAGATATTTGCAAGTCCAACAGCACTGGTTCCTTCGAAACTAAGAACTTAAATTTAGAGAAAAATGCAGCAAACATTTTTCCAGTATCTACACACTGCTTGCTTCTCAAGGTTGCATTTATACTGTCTCAGGAATAAGAATTCAAGAGGCAAAAGGACATGACCATCTTTCAAGAGGCAGCAGAAAGTATCTGAGTAAGAGACAGTATCGCCCACTGAGACATGAGTATGACCTACAAAGGGCATTAAAAATTATGTAGTATCAGAGGACAAAGCACTGAAAAGAAATGAACTGAAATACCGCTTAATTTATGACACGAGGTATGTAGCAAATTAAGGCTTGTACCAGCACATGGGTGGCTGGTAAGCTTAATAATTGGTATTGGAGACTAAGTGACCTTTTTTTTTTTATGTATTGTTATTTATAAAGTGCTCCCCTGCTTGTCACTTTTTGCTTTTATAAAGTGCTCTCAACATTTTTGGAGAATAAACATGTGCTGTGAACAGCCAGAGAGTGGTTTTTAGAATCACTCAAACAACAAATGGAAGTATGTGTAATATGAAAAAGAGACAGATGAGGCATCTCTACTGTAAAACACTATCATGGGAGAACCCACACTATATATTCTCAAGCCGGAGTATAATGAAAAGTTGAATGCTATATGCCCTAAAGTAACATAAAATAAAAAGCCCATTCTCTACCTCCTTATCTGAAGTGGGATGAAAATGAGCTGTGCTCTTTAGTGGGGCAGAGGCTTATACTTTTAGTTGTAACAAGATTTAAAGACTACAGCTGTGCGTATCCAGTACATACAGCCACAGAAAGGTATTTTGGGGGCCTGAAATGTGCCTTGCTGAGGAGGCATATACAAAAAAAGGCATCAGAATTCAAAACCAGAAAGATACTGTGAACACTAAAGAGGCTTGCTGCCTGTACTTCAGTATTCCACCGTGTTAACACATCTGAAGTCTGTATTTACAAAAGTTATTAGCTCAGTAGCTATTTGCTTGTGTACAAAATAAAATCACAGCTTAGTTTATACTGGGTAACACTACAGAACCCTTTCAGGTTCTCCCAGAAATGAAAGCAGCTATGCTGTTAACTAAACAGTAGTTTAGAAAAGGAGTAGGGTGGGCTCCAAGGGACTCCTCAGCTTTGTAAGCCTCCCACTACTGCATGGAAACCAAAACCTGAGCTAGGATGAGGGGCATCTTTCAGATAATTAGATCTCAGTCCAGTGCTTGTAGCAATTCACGACGATTTAGGAGACCAACTGCTTCAACCCACATTAGATAGAATTTGAAGGAAAAAAATTAAACTGAATGTGCTATGTTCGTAACAGGCAGGCAGTAGCAAAGATCTGGATGGTAGTTGAAATGTCTGCATTAATAGTAAATAAGCCATCTTAATAGTCAAGGAAATGCTTGCTAGCCTCTTCAATCAACTACAGATCCAAAAAGAAACAAAAAAGTTTATGTGGCTACTATTACTCTTCTCAGCCTTGTCTTTTCTACAGGACTTTTATACAATGGGAGTAACTCCATGAACCTGGGAACTAATGAAGCTTGATTGTCAAAGGCTGGGGTAACTCAGTGGCTTTTTACCTGGGGTATACTACCCACGCAAAAGGAATGTTAAGCTTTAAACACACTGGAAAAAAACCACTAAAGAAACAGATATAACAAAACATCCTAATTGCAACAAATGCTTCACCTGGAAGTTGTATATAATTTGATACCTGGTCACCTATGTGGCTGAGAAACTTGGGGTTCTCTAATGTCAAATAAACTGCAATCTCTGATTGAAGTTCTGCTCATGACTAAGGCAGGTGCAACATCCCCTTCTTATGTGAACACACTGTTGTCAGAGAGGGTAGAGCTCACTATTTCCCTTTTTCATCATATCTATTTTCAGGAGTCTTGTAGAAACCCACTTTCTTTGAGACTTTTCTCACTGTCAAATGTAGCTGCAGTTGGAAAATAGGTTCAAAATTATTAGGGGGAGTGATGCTCACAAAATGTGATAGCATGGGCTTTGTTTACTTAGGAAAGCAGAGGTTCTGGGTTTTTTTCTGATGGAGTTAGAAAAATAACTTAATAATTATGCATTTATTCAAAACACCAGGGAAGTAGTGTAGTACCATACAGATAAAGATATTATTCCAGAAGGTATTATATAACCTTAGCAACCTTGTGTAAAAATGAGACATGCTAAAATAAGAGGCTGGATTTCATAACATCAATATTTTCAAAATGTTTCCAGACCACCATGTATACCTTTATAAGAGTGAGCTGAAAAAGAACACTGGCATAAAAAAAAAAAGTATTAGTGGATAAAATAACAAAATCAGACATAAAATAGATTTCTAGGATGAAGTCCTTCCATAGTTACTCACACATTCCATGTTACCATCAGCAGTCTCACTGTCCTTAGTTTATATATTTTAGAATAAATATTCAAATTATAAAATTGATCCTCTATGACCAGGACAGTTGATAAAATGTTTATAGTGCAACAGTTTTGATTTACCATTCCACCCAATTTTGGAATGCATCACAACAACAAAAAACCTATAATCAGTCTGAGCTTGGTGATGAGAATATTTTACCTTTTGTCACAGGAATCTGAATGGCACATCCAGACTCTAAATTTTGTAATGTGGCTTGCAAACCTGTAACCTAATTTTAAAAAGAGGAGAGAACAAGAAGAGGTAATATGAAAAAATTGCTTTTGAACTGTCTGTTCACAACACACAGCATTTATGCCTCCATGTTTAAGTAATAAATTCCATCTGTAATTTTTTACTTTTCTGATTATTGTCTCGAAGTTATAAACATTACTCCTAATTCAATATTATGGAAAGGCCCAGTGAAACAGTGCGATAAAATACAAGCTACCCAGAATCTCTCAAAATACTTTTACAGCTCTATTAAAACAATACAAACATAGAATACTAGGGCTTGTACTGCACCATCAACTTTTAGCCACTGCTATCACTGCACTGATCTTTACCTTAATAGCACAACATGACATATAGCTTTGTCATAAGAAAATGCCAAAAAAATATGGTGTTATGTGTTACCAAAAAAGTCATCACTCCAGAATGCCTACAGTTCATAACTGGAGAGGCCTTACACATGTTCCTGAAATTTCATGTCACTCGAACTGTTACATGTTTTGTACTCCTGATTCAGCATAATTGTATACAGACAGTAACCTTTCTTTTTCTATAGGACATTTTCGTTTGCTTAGTGAAACTTCAAACATATAATCCTCAGTCTTTTAAAAGTAAGCCCTCAGGTGACCTGAGAAAAATTGGAGACAGAGGAAAAGAGGAAGTGAGAGATTACGACTATTAGAAGAGAGTGCAAGCATGGTAAATTCCTTTCATATTACCCACATATAGTAGATGCTACTGCTGATATACAATGCATTTGGGGATGTTTTTCTCTTTCTTATTTCCTTCTCTTTTTGAACAAACAACCTATTGGTTAAACATATGCAAGATAATTTGTTGTTCTTCATCCATCCTATCTGTGCTTATAGTAGATCCTGCTAAAGGTACAGAATATCTTGTATACTAACCTATACATCAGATAAGATTATACAAGTAAAATACTGCTCTGTTATTCCACCCACAAGACAGAAAAACTATCTCTGATATCTTAGTGTATTCTTTCCTAAGCTAGTAGGTCATTCCTGGATATATTTAGGAAAAAAAAAAGTAGTAATAAAGAAAGTTAAAATTAGAGCTTTCTGAAGGGATAGATGGAAGCATGTGAATCTGTAGGAATATCGTATCTTTCCTTAAGCTGTTGACACTGAAAGTATATCAGAGTATATGAGTCCGCACATTGCTGACTCATGTAGAGCAGCACTGAGCAAGTACAGACTGAGAACTACTACTTTGTGGCACTAAGTTTCACATATTTTCAATATTAATATTTCACCAAATATCATGAAACTCACTAAAATATTCTGCTTCAAACTATTGCATAAGTGAGTTGCTTTAACAGAAATATCCTGTGTATTTACCAAAGTAAAAACCAAAAGCATTCCTTACAGCTTTGCAAGTGGTGTTGACCATAGTTTTACCTGCCCAACTGCTCTGTCTCTCTCCAAACTAGTTAACATTTTCTGTCTCAGTGTAGTCTCGTATTTTTCAGTCAGCTGTTTCAGCACTGGTTCATATGATGCATAATGTGTCTTCAGCCTGTGAACAAGAAGAGGACAAATGATACCTCAAAGATGAGTTAAATCAAAGGTTTATATCTGTGTTATTTTTTTATTTGGGGAGGGAAAAAGTTAAAGTGCTAAAAGGTCAACACAGAGGAGACAGCAAAGTTATTTAGTATGTAATCACTACATATTACCAGAAAAAGATCTGGGTAAAAGAAAATGTCATTTATATTTTCAACTATTAGAAATACTGTGTATTTATTAATGCCTATCATAGTTTCAGCTCAGTCAGTAACAAAGCACCACGAAGCCGCTCGCTCACTCCCCCCCCCCGCCCCTGGCCACGGTGGGATGAGGAGAAAATCCAAAGGCAGGCTCGTGGGTCGAGACAAGGACTGGGAGGGATCACTCCACACTTATGGTCACGGGCAAAAGACAGGCTCAACTTGGGGAAGAAACAAAAGCAATTTAATTTACTAGAAATCAAATCAAAACCAAGGGTATTAGGAAGGAAAACCAAACCTCAAAACCCCTTCCCTTCCCCCCCCCCACCCCTCCCGCCTTCCCGGCTCAGCTCCATTCNTGCTCCACCGTGGGGTCCCTCCCACGGAAGACACTCCTTCACCAACTTCTCCAACGTGGTTCCTTTCCGCGGGCTTCAGTTCTTCACCAACTTCCCTGGCGCGGGTCCTTTCCACGGGCTGCTCTCCAGTCACACACTGCTCCAGCGCGGGCTTTCCCATGGAGTCACGGCCATCTTGGGGGGCCTCCGCTGCCCCGCTCCCCTCCCTGGGCTGCAGGGGGACAGCCTGCCGTCTCCCCACGGGCTGCAGGGCCATCAGCCTCCTCAGGCGCCCCTCCTCCCCCTCCTTCTTCACTGACCTCGGGATCTGCAGAGGGGTTCCTCTCACATTCCAATCCCCACACTCCCTGCAGGTTCCCCTTCTTCAATCTGTTCTCCCAGTGGCACTACCACTGTCACACTTGGAGCCAGGAGATCTTCCAGCAGCTTCTCACAGGAGCCATCCCTGTGGCCCCCTCTCCCGTTACCAAAACCCCACCACACAAACCCATAACAATGCCACTTCACACCATGGAAAATATTACAAACACACATTAGAAATTGTTTAAGAGACATGGCAGAATGGTCAGCTCGAACTACTATTTACCAGGATACTAACTAAATGTAGTGAGCTTTACTTTAGCACTTCAAATTCCACAACATTATCTCACTACCAGGCAATAATTGAAGACATTATCTTTAATGCTTCATGTATGGTAATTAAAATAATTTTTTTACCGTTTAATGTCACAAATAAGCTTGTTTTTCTCCTGGACCACTCGCTTATGATGCATTCGATGGAAGTCACGTTCTTTCTGCGTTTTTAGGAAAGCCTCTTTTGCTTTGCTATATGTAAGCAGAAAATGCAAGAAAGAAGTATTAATCTCCCCCTATTAATTGCTCATCAAGGTATGCTGAATAAATGTAGAATTAATTTTGTTATGCACATGCCTACTGTATCCATGTTGGAAACTTTTGGTAGTATGACCTGTGGTGGAGAACATGTACTTTGGAGGTCTTTTTGCCGCCAGCTCATGTACAAAACCATGGGTACTCTTCACCTTCCCTCAGCTTCTTTAGATAGAATCCATAAGAATTCTGGCATTATAAATCTGAGTTGAGGTCAACCTTACTTTAAGCACAAGGGGTCTTGTGGAGGTACACATTTAAATTACAGGTGATTAGAAAACAATACTTTTGTTGTGGGTTAAAAATTCTACATGAAAATGTATTCCAATACTGATTTTCTAATATCTACATCACATCTGGAGCCCAACGTAGTGGTACATGCTAGAAGGACACACACAGAAGGATAACTGCATTGTTGCCTTGCAAATACATGCATTTAGAGAGCTTCTGGAAAAAATTGCGCTAGAAAAGTTCTAGGCTCTGTTCAATCATGTTTGTAGCCTGTCCCCAAGTGTGCCCTGTACGTAACAGCAGGAAGCAAAAGGAATCCATTTCAGAATTAATTGCAAACATACTGATAACCTGTTATTCTCCAAGCATGTTCTACACACAGCCATGGGACACCCTGAGATACTCTGCTCCATAAACATAAAAGAAAATACTCTGTATATATTCTGTACATTTTCTCTTTTACTGATATGGGTTTGGCAGGAAAGATGAGTAGACAAATTGTTTAATTGCAAAGGAAGGTTGAAACTACCCTGTACAGAAATTAGATATTTGTTCTTTGCAAAAATAAAGCTCATTTCCTCTCCAACAGGAGTTGAAGATTTAGGAAAACCACTATGATGGTGCAGTATGCAAAAATCACAGGTCCAGGAAGACAACCCATAACTGCCAATGCATTATATTTAATGGTACAAATAATTTATATTTATTAAATATGCATTTGCTATATTTATTGCCTATACAAACTACCATACTTATATGTGTACATTTCTATGTCAATCATTGCTTGTAGCAGGAACAATTAGAAAGACCTGAAGAAGATCACAGTGAATTAATGCCACTACATACCAGTCAAAGCTGAGAAAAAGCTGGCAGGGAAATGAAAACAGGCAGGGCTGCCCCTGCAGCAGCACTGTGAAAAGCTCAAAGGAGCTGTGGGCACGCACATAGCTTTGTGTATATATGTGCACATATACCAGAAGTTGTGAAACAGTAACTTAGGATATTGGTATCGGGATACTTTGAGAAACTGAAGGAGTTAATGTCTCAGACATTGTGGTGGGGCAAGTTCTGCTTGACCAATAACTCTGCCTAGCAAGGAACCCCAGGTGAAAAGAAGCCTATCAGCACCCATCAGCAACAGGAGGAGGAGGGTGTGCTGGAGGGTGCACAGCTCCCCGGTCTGTTGTGCTGTTCCGATGTGCTGAACAGGGCAGCTCACCACGTACGGCAACAGGGAAGGGGAAGCTACTCCCCGAAAGACCCCCAAGCCCACAGCCCAAAGGCTACCTAATTAGCCTAATGAGTTCAAGTACCCACTCACAGGAGGGGCAAGGATGATAAAAGAACACAAACTAAAGCCCCACGTGCGCAAGCCCACCAGAACCAGACCCCTTGGCTGACTGAACCAACGCTGGACCCAGGACCAGTGAAATCCTTCTCTTCTCTTCTCTCTTGCTCTTTCCCTTTTCCGTAATCCCTACACCTCACCCCTTTAAACATAAAGCGTTGACCAAGCCTGGACTAGGAGTGGATTCAGCCGCCCCTAGGCTCCTCACTGAGAAGGAGTCTAGAAAACAAGGGGGTCCACTCTGAACCTCGTGACTCAATGGGAGGGTTCCCCTTATTGTCTTCCCTGAACTGATTCCCAAATAAGCAAGGCCTGTAGTATACGTTTGGTGATGTATGGTTAGCACATGTTACACAGTTTACTGACATAGTTTCATGCCAATTTTTGTTGTGGGCATATCAATTTTGGTGGTGAGCATGCCAATTCTTGCTGTGAGCAAATAAAAATTGAGGTTTGTGAGTTAAAGGATCCCTGGTGTTGTTTCACCTTAATCCTGACCTGGAAATCGGCAAACCTGAGTCATTGTCCTGAGAAATTGGGATGTGACAGATACAAAGTACAGAATAACGATTCTGCTCGAGCTCCTATGAACAGCAAAACATTTGAGAGGTAAATGAATCAGTGGTCTCAGGACAGTTCTGTGAAACAACTCCATCATGACACCACTCAGAAAATCTGACTTGCCGTAAGATCTTGAATACAAAACCTGCCCCTTCAGAGCTAAGCAGATGGCTTGTTCTAAGAGTAAAAGATGTTGCTACAGCCATAGCAAAGCCAATATCCATTTCTTAAGATATATGTCGAAGACTGCAGGTCTCTCCATTTAAACTTTTCTCAAGCAAGTAGTTTCATAAAAATAGCAGAAGAGGACAGGGTCCAATAAATCCAAGCAGGGATTTTCAAAGGTGACTTACATGCCCTGTTCCCACTGAATTTAGGTGGGACTTTATTCCCCAAGATGCTGCAAGTTGTAGCCCTAAAATTTTTATCGAAATAAAGACAGTTTCAGAAAACATATACTCTCATGCTTTTACCCTATCTAGTTACATAGCATTTAGCAGCAAGGATGCTTAATTACGTGGTACATTTAACAGATGCATTTAAATATGGTGTACAATACAATTAAGTATGCACTTTATTTTTTTCATGGTATAAGTGGAGAAATATGTGCAGGAACAGCTATATTTTGGCACAGAAATAGGAGATCAGCTGAAGATTTTATTGCTGGTGATAGCACTAACAGTAATAATAAATATGATTTCCAGGATTGCTTTATATTTTGACTGTTACTGTAGCTGTAAACTGGGTATATATTTGTGAGCATGCTTCCAAAAATCAGGACGGAAAGATACCTGCAAATGTTTAAACTTCCTAACTGATGTTTGTGAACTCAGTTACAAACCTCAGAAAAAAGCTGTACACAACTTTCATTCTATCTACCTAAGAAATTCCTAAATGTTTAAAGAACTTACAGATATCACAGTTAGCAGTCCCTGTGATTAACACAATCTTCAACCTGATAGAGGATTATGACAACAACATTAATGTTGTCTACCTACATGTTTAAATACAAAGGCAATACAAAGGGTCTGGCCATAGGAAAACACCAAAATACATGGGATTCAAGCTATTTTAAATCATCGGACAGGCAGAGTTTCATGTTTCTATGAAATTACAATCTATTATTCAATTCAAGCAAATATGACTAGAATATTAAATGCTTAAATGACAAATCATCACTGAAGACAATGAATTAAAATTAGCTAGTCTCCTGTAAGAGTTAACAGTTTTCAGAGACATTATTTTCAAATTTTTTTTGCATATTGGAAAGAATATCTATGCTTCCATTAGAGAAATATTGCAGCAGATAACATCCCTTACCAGTCAGTCAGGGCTCAACTGTAGCCTTCAAGATAAAAGAGAAAGACAGTACACTTAAGGTACACTTTACCTACTGTCACACGGCAAACCCATGTAAAATTAGTTTTGATTTCTACCACAACACAATGTCTGGTTTTAGAAATCATTTAAATAAAGATTAGTAGCATATCTAAACCTTCAGGTAATAACTATCACTAGCTTTGGAGTAAGAGAATTATGCTGATGCTTATTTCTTTCAATGTATACATTCAGGGACTTTGTTACATCTCAAGATGCCTTCAGACATTGGACAACATATTAAAAAAAACATACTCACTGTATACAGGAAGTGAAGCTGATTGTGATTTTCTCTTTAAATAATGAAATGCCACAGAGAATTGTAACCAACAGCCAGCAGTCTACTCTATTTGCCCACCTGCTTGCCATGCAATCATGTAAATACCATATTAAAATACTCACAATACAATTGCAGTTAGCTTCTAGACACTGAATCTCTTCCACCAATTGCTAAACAACATTAAAGCAGGAGACAATTGGTTTACAGTCATTTATCCTGCGCCCCCATACTGCCTAAGTCCCAAATAACATCTCTCTCTCTTCTGCAAGATGGCTGTCAAGAATACCAAGCTCAGAAATACTAAATGTAATTAAAAGCTTTCTTCATCACAGCACTGTATCCCACAATGAAAGTTTTCTGACTAATTCACAGAGCAAAATATGAGACTATCTTTGCTTACAAATCCTTGGTTTCTAACCAGTCAAATAAGCATTTCTTCAGTGCTCTTAGGCATTCTGTTTTCAGCATAAGCTGGTGAATTCTCTCTTAATTCCAATTGTCCTCCAGGTAATTTTGGCTCCTGCTGGAATATTTGATTTATCATAGCAAGGGTACTGACTCCAGTTACTGAATGTATGAACAAGAAAAAATGCTGTTAACAGTCACGACAGTAAATGGATTTAGTACAGAGTATTATGATCAGGGTTTATCCAAAAGACACAAAGGAACACTGTAACTCATGGTACGTACAGCAGAAATGCTCAGTTTCACCCATTATTCCAGAAACAGTACTGCTTTAATTCATAAATTATTCAAAACAAAGTGAAATGCATGTCACAGAAGTGCTGAACTGTTAACATTAGTATCAGTGAAAACTTTGAAAGTTATTTCAAATAAAAAGGTTGAAAAATGAAGTAGTGACCATTAGCACAAACCAAGTTTCACATCTATATATATTCCATTCTAATATTAGCAGAAGGACTATGAAAATAAAGCTCTCCCTACAAGTGGAGACAGAAGGACTAATTGAAATAGTGTTTTAACACGGCACACACAGAATAAGTGCAGTATTCAAGAGTAAATGCCAATGAACACAATTTACCCACTTCTAATTTGTGTCATATAGAATTGCCCTATATCTCGATGTCCTCTCTGGAATACCAAACAGGTGACATGACTCATGTGTTTACCACCAGAGCACTGCTATTTTAGGTTTCATCAAACACTAGAATGTGAAAAAGCAGGGAACAGTTTCAGTTCATGGATTTGTTATTTTTTTAGCACAGTTCACTTAAGTGAGTGTTGGGAGTTTATTTAACAGATAGCCTGTAGGAATATAGCATATTGGCAATGTCTTTTCCCTCTCCTGCTTTCTTCCTGTTACACATTACCATGTCATCTTTCAGCCTTTTAACTAGACAACTGCTATAAAAAATTTTCTGCCACCCCACAGAGTATATAGACATTCTTATGGGAAAAACCCAACTCATTCATGACCGTGGCTTTGGTGAAATGGTTTGGAGCTTTATGTTCTTAAACAATCACATAGCAACNAAAGGTGGAAAAAAAGAAAGGAAAGCCTCTTAAAATTAGTACTGACAGTAATAAATTTCAGGGGGGCCAGATTTTGTCTTTCCTTCTTTTACTATGCATTACTGCTTCTTACTCTTCCACTCAAATGAGACACACAATCCCTAACTACCCATTGTCCAAAGAAGTTGCAGATTAAAATAAAGGAATGCTTTCTGTATGGCCCATCTCCCAGGGCAACAATATGTTTAGACTACTCAATATTTGACTTGATTATTAGAGCTGTTTACTTAACTATTAGACTATGGGCAATTAATTTATTAATTTAAAATGTAATAAATCATTGTCATTGGAAAATAATTTGGTTATCATTATTATCAGCAGCAATGATTATTTAATATCTGAGTAGCTATTTTTCACATAAAGGAACAATCTAAATGAAAATTAGTAGCTTGAGCAATCTCGAGGAAAATCAAAGAGAGTTAACTTTTTTTTACAGCTCCATATTTCAAAACTATGCATGGGCAAAATTGAAGTCAGTGCGTTATTAGCTCTCAGGGTAAATTCTCAATGAACACATACATGTGCAGATGTACCATTCTTCAGAAAAGGCTATATTACCTGTAGTTCATTATTGCATTTCTCCATTATATAGGCTAAATATTTTAACTCTCATGACTGAAGTACAACTGACTTGCAGAATCAACCACCACAATGTACACACAAGTATAATCAATGATGGTAATTTACAGAGACATACCATTTACCACTAGGGCCACAGTGACAGATTTTTTTCAATTAAAAAAAAATAAGAATAAACGTATAGTGATTTTTTTCCTATGTTGATCTTTTGTGGTAGCTGTAATTTATAGTACTGTATTTTAATACAAAATGCATATAACCATTTATTTTTTAGTTCTACATATTATACTGTCATGATTCTTTGTAGTAATTTGTTGTGATTACTGGATATTGAAAACTATTTTCTATAGCCCAGTAAATACAAATAAAAGAAATTAAGATTTAGGTTTCTAATAGAGCTGATAAACATGAACTTTAATTATAAATGTCACCTAGAAGTTAAAATATGTGCAGCCAGCATAACAAACAGGAACTTCTTTTTTCCATTAAGTACTTGGGTTTACTTTATCTGGCCATTTAGTACTGTATATCAAAGTTTCATTAAGACCAAATAACATACTTAGCAGCAAGTTTATAGTTTTCCAAATCTTTCTTCAAACGCATATTCTCAGCCTCAAGTTCCTGGTTGCGAGTATACACAGTTGGAACCAATCCAGTATCCTTGGCTGTGAACACACCTCTCTGTATGAGTTCATACCTAGTAGAAAAGAAACAGAGATATTTTATTCCATGTTTCCTTTTTCTCACTTCACTGATGTCTCCCTTCTCATACTAGCATTTACCTAAACTAGAATAACAAAGATATTTATCATTTACCAAGGCATTTTCCATTTATGATCATTAACAATTAGCAACAGTACTATCCCACCGCACTGATCTATTTTACTGCTTTTCACTCTAAAATGTATTATTGTTCATAACAGTCAAAAGACGTCCTGTTTAACACAGTACTTCAATTTAAACAACTGTTCTTTGCCTTCCTTTCTTCCAAATAACTTAAATAAAAGACAGAAAAAAAAATACTCTTGTTCAAATAACATTTGTATATAGTCACAGTCCTTTTTATCTCATATGCTCCAATATATGCAAGATTTTTTTGTTTTTTTTGAGTACTCAAGATGACAAAGCTGCAAATAACCTGGATGAATGATTCTATGAGCTGTCTTCAACATGGAATACAGAGCTCACCTAGGGAAATTTCTTCATTCCTTCCTGTTTACTTATGTTGCCCTCTCCTTATTTAACTATATTTACCAATATTTACCTCTTTTACCAGCCCCCAAGAAAACACGATTCTGTGAAGTTTGAAGGCTGCTTTTGTTAAATACTTGTACATACTAACATGCATTTTGAGAAGTAAAATTAATCTGGAGCAGCATGTAATGCTGTGTAGCAACCTAGGAATCTCTACAGCCCCTGGCCGTAAAGTCTACTCAGTCAGTCTCATACCTTTTAGGACTATCCATCTTTTGGTAGGGTATCAATGAAAGCTAAGAATACTCATGAATATGAACTTTTATAGACCAACTGAAGATAAAGACATTGTGCAGTACTGTAGCTATGATATCAGTTCAGCATAGGTTCAGTGGAGCTATAAATAATTTGTATCAGATAAAGACTGAAGTCCCACAATCTTTTTCCCTACTGCTCTTGACTGTAGCTGGAAGATATTCTGGGTGGGAACTCACTATAAGGAGTAATATGAACATTATTTGCCTTTTCAGGTGAAAAATATATTGAAACTGTGCATTACTTTTTTTCCAAATAATAAGGAAGTATTTAAAGAACAGCAGTAATTAGAGATAAAAATTATACTAAATGCTATCTCCTGCACTTGGACACAAGCAGCAGATTTGAAACTTGACAGTAAGCACAGCGTTCCTAGATCAATAAAACATGTTGCAGAAACAAAAAGTGTTTGTAGAATAAGGGATTCTTACTTGACAAGCAACTTGTACTTAACATCTCCCAAAAAAATTAAAGGGAATGTTAGAAACTCTTATGTCCAAATGACTTCCTACGGTCAGCTACTTATCTGCATTCTGTGGACACTTCTAGGAATGCTCATGCCTATGAATTAAGCTGTCACTCACATACACCACCAGTAGAAGAAAGGTTTTTGAAAAGTTAAACTGAACATGTCCAAAGCAAAATTCATTCTATAATCACTTCATTTTCTTAAGCAAATTACAGTAGCAACAGGCTCTAATACTGAGAAAGAAGCTTAGTCAGTCTTTTTTTTTTTTTTTCCCCAAATAAACATTGACTGATGAACAGGTACAATTCCTACTAGAAATATTGCAAATAAGGGCACTTCTCATCGCAGTTGATCACAACTCTACATACTCCTTCATCTGCCAGAAAAATTTCTCCACTGAATGCCCTAACTGCACCTCATGAAAACCATCAAATTTCTGCACGAAGACACATCAGACATGGATAATTGATGATCTTAGCCTCCAGCAGAGCTAAGAACTCTGAAAGACAATTTTAATGAAATACAATTAATACCAATAAATTCACTATGCCCTTGTCTGAGAACACTACTAAAAATGAAGGCCTTTGTGCATGTAGCAGAAATGGAACAGAAAACCACACAACAAAATCGCATTGTGAAAGCTCATTATCTTTCATCAACCTAGTTCTGTAAAAATTAACAGAACTCCTACATACCTAGCCAACTGCCAAATAGCTGTTGTTCTCACTTCTTTCCATTATAGAAGGGAACTGTGATGCAAATTAAATTAGTTAGTTCCATGCACACACAGGTATTTTTCTAAGCTTTTCAGAACAACTGAGTTATTACTTTTGAATTGCTGTTTAAAATTAACCAAGAATCTGGAAACCTAAGGAACAGATGCTCAGCTATGATTTTATGATGGAAGCCCAGTGCAGACCGACTAAAAATAATACATTGTTACTATATACATTACACTGAATACAAGTTTCTAAGAGTTCTAAAGGAAACAGGTTGCAGAGACGACCTGCAATAAACTGATATGTAGCTCAGGGTAATCCTTTACCAAGGGATAACTCACTGTCATGGTTTCGTTTCAGCTCAGCCGGTAATAAAGCACCACGCAGCCGCTCACTCACCCCCCACCCCCGCCCCCGCCGCCGTTGGGATGAGGAGAAAATCCAAAGGCAGGCTCGTGGGTCGAGACAAGGACTGGGAGGGATCACTCCCCACTTAGGGTCACGGGCAAAAGACAGGCTCAACTTGGGGAAGAAACAAAAGCAATTTAATTTACTATAAATCAAAAACA
>VYZV01036304.1:47153-69804 GCA_013401275.1 Pandion haliaetus | reverse complement strand
CTTGTCAGAGAAGGACATCAGGTTAGTCAAGCAGGACCTGCCTTTCATAAACCCATGCTGGCTGGGCCTGATCACCTGCTTGTCCTGTACATGCTGTGTGATGACACTTAAGATGATCTGCTCCGTAATCTTCCCCATCACTGAGGTCAGGCTGACAGGCCTGTAGTTCCCCAAATCCTCCTTCCAGCCCTTCTTGTAGATGGGAGTCATGTTTGCTAAATTCCAGTCAACCAGGACCTCCCTGGCTAGCTAGGACTGCCGATAAATCATGGAAAGTCGCTTGGTGAGCACTCCCACCAGCTCCCTCAGTACCCTTGGGTGGATGCCATCTGGCCCCATAAACTTGTGTGTGTCCAAGTGGCATAGCACATCACTAACCATTTCCCCTTGGATTATGGAGCTTCATTCTGCTCCCTGTCCCTGTCTTCTAGCTCAGGGGGCTGGGTACCCAGAGAACAACTGGTCTTGCTATTAAAGACTGAGGCAATGAAAGCATTAAGTACCTGATGTTTTTCCCCATCCTTGGTCACTATGTTTACCTCTGCATCCAATAAGGGGGGGGAGATTCTCCTTAGCCCTCTTTGTGTTGCAAATGTATTTATAGAACCATTTCTTTATTGTTTTTTACAGCAGTAGCCACATTAATTTCTAGTTACGCTTTGGCCCTTCTAATTTTCTCCCTGCATAACATCACAGCATCCTTGTAGTCCTGAGCTGCCCGCCCCTTCTTCCAAAGGTCATAAACTTTTTTTCCTGAGTTCCAGCCAAAGCTCTCTGTTCAGCCAGGCTGCTCTTCTTGCCTGCTGGCTCATCTTTTGGCACATAGGGACAGCCTGCTCCTGTGCATTTAAGATTTCCTTCCTGAAGAATGTCCATCATTCCTGGACTCCTTTGCCCTTCAGGACTGCCTCCAAAGGGACTCTGTCAACCAGTCTCCTAAAGAGTCTGCCCTCTGGAAGCCCAAGGTTCTGCTGACCCCCCTTCTTACTTCTCCATGAATTGAAAACTCTAATCATTTTGTGATCACTATGCCCAAGACAACCTCCAACCATCACATCACCCACAAGTCCTTCTCTGTTCACAGGTCCCGTGGGGCACCTTCCTTACTTGGCCCTAGATATAGGGCTTTGGGCAACAATTCTGTAAAACTCCAACATTTCAGGTAAAAGAAGTCTTTTATATCGAATACTGACTGCAATTTGTGATGTGAATGAAGCATTTCATGGTTTTCATTTTCATGTATCTCTGACGAGAGCAATAGTACAATATTGACATCCTATACTTAAATGTCAAAGCTTTGCTTTGTGTTTTTTTGTAATATTTTGTTTAAATATTTAAGTGCCACAAAATTGATATCTGAAAATGCTATGTTTAAGTTCTTTGCTTTTACCTTCATATTGCTTGTAGCACAGCCGTAACTTCTGCTATCAAGCCATTTGCTCATTTTAGTATAGAACAGAATGGGCAAATACTGATAATTCAGCTTCTCTTAAACTATACCTAAATCTTGGGCACCCTGCATTGCATTTGAAGATGCCTGAAGTGGTTTAAAATGTGGTAGCTCACATACTAGAAGCTTAACTTAATATAAACTCTTACTATAATTCACGCCACTTTATACTTCAGATATGTTTCCAGTAATTTAGAGCCAAATCCCTAAAATAAGCTGAGGATCTGGAGAGGCCTAGAGGGATCCAGGCACCCAAAACCAAGAGGAAAATACTCTAGGTTTTTGCTGACTGGGAATCCTTAAAACTGGCTCTGCCAGCTTTGTCCCCTTTCTGAAAAGAGCAATTGCAGTGCCAGTATCCAAAAGAGGCTTGCTGTATATGGGCGCTGTCTCTTCACCACTCCACTCCATGAAGTCAGGGATGAGGTACCCATGCCCTCGGAAAGGATGTCATTTCAGATCCAACTCTTTCCAGCACTGTGTTTTGACCAGATGGGACAGTTCCTTGCTCTGTGTGTTGATTACTATACTACTATCCTGAGGCAGCTAGCTGTCCAAAACACGCATTTACCAGGCAGTCTGAGGGCTGCCGATTCCTCTCCACTGTTCACGAATAGAGAGAAACGTAGCCTTACTTTTAATAGTAGCTTATTCCAGTGGAAGTTAAGATGATATAGCTACTTAAGGAGTACAAAATTTATCTGTTTAAATTAACCAGGTTTTTCAACAAACACCTGCCTATAAAGGCATTTCTGACCCTTCAAAATATATATCTGGTTCAGAAGAAAAGAATCAGAATTCCCTCACCCAAATTCACCTCTAAACTTCTGAACGCATATTTGTACTTTACTGGGACATAATACAAGTATCTTCACAGGCCAGTATGACCATCTGTCTGACCACCTTCTCCCTTACAGAACATCCACAACTCGTCTTGCTGCACTTTGTGAAGTTGATCATTCTTGAAATGTTTCTGCTCAGAAATGACTTTTCAATACCAACTCAGCAATGCACAGTTCCATATCTACTGCCCTTTCCCAGGGCCAGAATCAGTTCAAACCCCACCTCAGAGCATATGTCCTAGTAGTCCATTCCATGTGATAGTGGGAAATCTGAAACAAATTATGGAAAGAAAAGGAAAGGAAAGCAGGCTGAGTAGCCCATGTGACACTTCCATCACAGACATGTAATTTTCACTTTCTATGCTTTTTATAAAGTTTTTTAAATCAGAAGGAAACATTCCAGTTTTCACAAGCTAGGGACTTCAAATCAGTGTTTTTCAACATATGACAGATGACTACAGTTGTAATTCCCATTCTTGCAGAAGGCAAGATCGCTTGCTTTAAAAAAACAACTTTGTCAACAAAAACATCTGTACACATGAAGTTGGGTTCCGAGTGAGCTGGAGTTGTTGCAGCTGTTGCAAGAGTCCAGACCCAAATTCCTCCTCCCTCTCTGTCCCTTTCTGTTCAGGAGGGTGCACGCTTATATGGCACAATGCAAAGTGTATGTCCATCTTCAGCTGACCTCGTAGACTTCACATAAGGCCAGACCCCTCGTGTCCCATCAGCTGGAACACTTCAAAACCTAGACATCCTTTCTTTTGCCCATGCCCAGTGCTTTCGCAGTGAGCTGGCAATTACTCAGACAGGCATGTGGTCAGGTCACACGTCAAAGACATTTATCTCATTTACAAGCAGAAGGTTCCCCAGTGAATAATTCAGAAAGAATCACCTTCATGGTCCATTTTTCCAACCCAAGGCTTTGTCTCTAACAAGCATCCACTGAACCTAGTGAGACATGTTGACTACAAAATAAGCAATTTAAAAATCGTTGTGTATACCATGCATGCGGACATCACCCAGTGACTGTACTTAGTGCTAAAGGCAAAAAGCAACCTGTTGGCCCAACCCTCAGTGAAATCAGATGAGGTTTTCCTATCAAGTTAAGGTGGAGCTGGACTGGATCTAATAAGCTGAACCCATAATGTCCATCATTCACAGGCTCTCATCACAAGTTAAACTACTGGCTTTTTGGAAGCTACTTGTTATTTTCTTTTCAACAGCCACAGGGCACACTGATCTGCATAAAGCTTATAAAAATAGAAATAGCTACAATATGATATTGCCCAGCAAATCTAAGGCTAGGGAAGGTAAAGTTGATGCCAGCAGTGTTTTCTTCATCCCTCCGTTTTTTGCATGAGATTTGCCATACTTCTCAAGGACACGGCTAAGTCTGTTTTCTCCTAATTTGTGCATGAATCTATTTTAAATATATTTAAGACAGTGAAGAGAACCTCTTTCTTACATCTGTATAATATCCCATGGCTTACCTTACTTTGTGCAAACAAAACAGCTGAAGTTTTGGCAATTAGATTACACAGGAAAAAGATAATTTGTGTTAAATAGCAACTGTGATGAAAAAGTGTAAGAACAACCTTCCCCCCATCCCCAGTCTTTTTTCATACTGAGAATGGCCAGCTAGATCAGTGCAATTGTTATGTCTAGCCCAAATCCTCTTCGATCTCAAGGAGGACAGGTAGGACCAAACACAAGCCCATTTTTTCCTAACTACATCAGCTAGTCTAATTAAAAAATATTATTGTTCCTCCAAAACTGCACCTAAAGAACAGCAGTTTTAAACACAGGAGGAATGCAGGAATAACCTCTTACATAATTTACTATGCAAAGTTAACAGGCAAAATAGCCCTATAGATTTTGGCTTTATAGCAAACGGCATAATAGAGCACTGGTTTTCTATACAACTCTCCAAGCTGTTTAATTGGAAATTTTCAGACTTGACATCTCTCTTGCCTCAGTTTCCAGAGTCCATCATGAGACTCCCTGTACAAAATTGGGCTCACAGACCAATGGCACCTGAACTGAACAAAAACTGCAGGTATCTCAAGCTACAGCCCTGCCAGTGCTTTCATTTTCCACCTGTAAAATGGAGGTGAATGCCCTCTATCCAGCTTCAGCCATTCCCCAATGCCCTCAAGTGAAGAGTGCAGTCCATGTATGAAAAGTATTGTGACGATTAAAGCACTTAGCCTGTTTCATCATCACCCAGAACACAATGTCTTAATTAGCATTTGATTAACACTACCATTAGTGTAAATTAATATTAACAAGTAACAATGATTCTCAACATTGAGAAAACACTGATGAAATTGGTCCCCATGCCTGGGTATGACAGCAGTACCGATACACACAGACTGAAAGCTTAATTCTGAAAACCCAGTCTGAACTGGCACTGAAAACTGGAAACCAGCTCTAGGTCCATGTTTCACAGATGGACTTTGTAAAGTCAGCCAAAGCCTCCATGCCTGAACATCTATTCTTGCACATGCATGTAAATCTGGATCTCAGCTGTGCAGCTTAGTCCACCTTGGAGTTATCAAGCATGATGACATTTCATTGCAAATATAGTTTTATAGAGCCACTGGTTGATAGGATACAGCTTTGTTCACCACATTTAACCATACCATCTCAATTCATCATGTACCCACTGTACCATAAATCTGTTAATTAGAGACTCATCTTCTACTACAGTATTTTTATAACTGCCTTCCTCCTAGGCACCTATTCAGTATCAGCTTTATGTTTCCAATGGTCACAGCTAATTAGGACCGAGTGAGCTATTGTAGATGTGGACTGTTGATGTTATAAGCAGCTCATACCCATCTCTCGCCTACATCCCCAACATGGGAGGGCGAGAGGAACCTCCTGAAGAAGCAGGACTCTGCATAGCAGCCTCCCTGCTCCCCTGGCCATAGCCACTGCTTTCTGCATCTTCATGAAAGCTGTCCAGAAAGAAAGACTAAGCAAAACTTGGACCAGGCTCAGCTGGTTTCAACACCAAAGCTTGTACCCAGCTGCTGTGAAGAGCAGCCAACATCCAGTGGATCAGATATGAAAAACTGGTAGAACAGAGGGTCTCCATATCTGAATGCTTACAGGAGGGACCGTTTGACTTGGTCACCATTAAACCATGTGCCATGAGCAATGCTGAAAGCCTGTATGAGGACTGTCAGCTTAGCCCATAAAAGTTCCCTGCTTTTTCTGTAATTTTATCAGTGAAAATGAGAGCCCGTAATGGGGATATTTATAATCTTTGTCTGAACCATCCTCTTTACTCCTTCGCCATTACTGCATCAACATCTTTACTTCTGTGCAGGGAATTTATATTCCAACTGTGTCAATTCCTCTAGTAGTATATTGGCTGTTCCTTTATTAGAGGGAAAATTCAAGATCTGTTAAAATAAAGGAAAAGATCCCATGGGAGTGAATAGTCTTTGGGTTAGATCCCTGTAAAAGATTTTTTTCCTCCTAACAAAGTAAAGTAAATTTCCATAGACTAAGCATTATTGAGACAACCCATTAATAGCAAAAAAAATCAAACATTTGCAATTTTCTTCCCTTCTCATCTCAGGTGTTGTCACATCAACTTGTCTCCTGTGGCAGTGATAAACCACGGCCACTGGGGACACACGTATGTTGTCCACAACTGAAGGAGAGACAGCAAACCTCTAACAAGACATTTCTTTCCTCTAAGCTGTGCACATAGCGAAGACATACGTGGTAGTTAAATTGTAACTAAAGCACATGGTACCCCCTCCTCCCTACAGCACTCTATCCTCTACAGAAGAGCACATCCCTGGCAGAGCCAGGATGCCTGCCAAGTGCCACTTTTACTCGGGTTTCTTGTTTGTCCCAGGGAGCTGTCAGGGTGATCACCCTACAGCTATACAAAGCGCTAGTGCCTTGTCCATATAGGTAAAGGGTCTTGAAATACTTTTCCTGAACAGCCCACAGATCCTCATCCTCTGGTTACCTTCTCTGACTATAGACAGACCTAAAAATCCCTTTTCCTCACCTCAGCTTTCAGTGCACTGGCTCACATAGTAAGATCTTCTCAAAACTCCACACATCACATACTGTCCTTTTAGTTGACAAGAAACTTATTTTTTAATGTTTAAAAAAAGCAAGGCACTTTTAATTTAACAGATATTTGGGTCTTAACCGTGATGCCATCTTGTAACTCACATCTTGAGTTCATTGTGGTATTTCCCAAAGGATGTTGCGCTAGCCACTTTCACTCCCAACGTGCAACTTTACAAATTGACAAACTATAAGATGGGCTTCTGCTACAGGATGAAGAATCAATAGCTGTCTACTTGGATAGCCTCAAAAAGTGCTTAACTTTTAATTGAACGCTGGAAAAGAAATTGCAAAGCACAAGAGCTCAAAACTGCATGAAGCCTGCATAATTATCTTTCTCCTTGCAGTTCCTTATGCAGGCTGGAGAATAATTAAACACATGTGCAGGCTAGAAAATTATTTGCAAAGATATATCTTTTGTCAGTTTGCAAGGGGATCTAACCAGAAGGAAAGTACTAGCAAGAAAAGGGAGACACTGACAGCTGTCTTGTACCGTCATTTTCACTAATACCTTGGCTTTTAATTTCACCCGTCTAGAGCACAGACATATTAGATTTTGCGTCTGCTTTGCGGTGAGAGGAACAAAGTTCAGGACAATGGTGAACTCAGGCCCCAGGCTTCAAGAATAATGTAAGTGCATATATAGGGGGTTTAAAGCATTTTGGTGCTAGCTCATGCACTATGCAAATATATTTTCCATTATAAACATAACTGTCCTAACATGACCCATTTATAACATAGAAGCAAATTAAAATAAGCATTTTTCTTGCTTCTGTTACAGAAAGGCAAAACCAAGTAAAGCCTTCAATCTTAAAATCCATTCTTTAATATTTAACATGCTAACAAAAAGGCCTAAAACATCCATTAAAAAAAAACATATTCAGTAAAGCATTTCCCCAACATAGAATTACTACCTATTTGTTCTCCCTCCTCTCCAGGAGAAAAAAGAAAATATCTCAGCCTGCTCACCAGGGCCTTAAATCATGTCTCTTTTCATGTCCAAAGTGAAAGCACCTGCTCAGGCTGGCTCTCAGCTGGCAGGATTGAATTAGAGCCCAGCAACCATTGCCCTAATAGGAGGCAATATTATTAACTTTAATTCATTCACATCAGCATTGATCAGAAGCAGTTACTGAGTATCAGGAAGACACCGTGATATCAGTACATGCTGCTCAGGGCCAGTGTAATTACCAGAGAAACGAAGGATGCTGTGATCAGTCCAAACAATTGTGTGCAATTATAATGGAAAATTCTGATCTTCTGTGGTTTTCATCCCACATGCACCACGTGAAGACTCACGTCATTCAATGCCTTGTGGTTTCTGTGAGTGTGGAGTCAAAAAAAAAAAAAAAAAGTGTCGGCTGCTCCAAAAACTGTAGCTGGTGAGTGCATTTTTAAGGTGATGATGACAATCTTCAAATGGTATTTTCCACCAGTGAACCACTGTAGGGCAAGAGAAAGAAGACTACGCTGCTCATAAACAGTGTTGCTCCAGGCTTTCAAACCCCTGTGCACATTAAAATGAAATTTTAAGTATGTTATGGCACTGCATGGCTCTGGCAGAATAGTTCAATGCCACTTTAGGATCCCAAGAGGGCTGGTGAAGCAAGACTGCCAGACTTTGGATGTGTGAGTCTGTCCAATAAAGCGTTAGTTTTGAATATCCAAAAGCCTGAAATCCCACATGCAGAGGGATGCCTTCAACGGGTTTGCTGCAAGAGGGGCTGTGGTAGAAGCTGGGAGGGGAGATGTCTTCCAAGATGAATGATCCTTTCTCATCTTTACCAGCAATTGCACTCCATCATCATTTTAAGACCTCCCATGGAAATAAATGCACTGCTATATCCTGTCTCTGGTTCTCCTCCATTTCCCCAGCTCCTCTCCTGCCAGACATCTCCTTTCTCTCTCCATACCTGGGGAAGCACAGGAAGGGCTGGGGGGATGCAGCATTGGCAGACGACTGGTCTTTTTTGTTCTCACTCAAATGAAGTCCCTTGCATTTGCATCACTGCCCAGCAGGAACTTTCTATCCCCAAACTCCATCCGTCCTCTTTCCAAAACACTGAAAGCAGGAGCAGACAACGGTGACAAGAAGGCTGGGTGCCAACATGTGTCCTCACTATGGCAAATATCACACTCAGAGTCAGCTCGGTGAATACCAGCTGGTCATGCGTGGGCTGCCAGGAGCCACTTCATGCCATAAAATATCCCAGAGCTGTCAGGGAGTAACACTTCTAATTCCAGCGTGGTGAGACATCAGGTCTGGAGAAGCTTTGCAGAGCCTGGCAGTGCGCGCACTGCTGGACCGCTTCGTGTCCCCACGCACAGCCGGCCCTGCGCTCCCCTGCTTGCACAGCTCTTATAGCTCAGCACCTATAGCTCATGCAGGATGCGCAGCTCCTGCCAGCGCAGCCGGGGCTGCACCAAGTCCCCATTGCATGGCCAATGCTGCCACCCTAATGCAAAGCAAAGAATATTTCTGCACCAAGCAAGAGGGGAGAGCCTTCCGTCACCGTCCCTGCACCCCTGCCGCCCAGCCCTGTGGTGTACATGCAGAGCCCATCAGGGAACCAAGGTGAGGGCACGGAGCTGGGCTATGTTTTATCTGCTGATTTTCAGAGATTCAAGAATAGGCGCAATCAGCCTCCTGCAAGGCGTGGGAGTTTATCAGAAAGCCATCCCAGGCTGGGAAAATGGATGGACAGGGCTATCGGTGTGGCCCTCCCTGATGGAGAGCAGGGAGAAGAGAGGCCACTCATCCTTCTCAGACCCTGTGTGGTCAAACAAGGAAAGAATGATTTCATATATGCTCTTTCTCACAGTCATATGATGTGAAAATTTGTTAAAGAGAAACCTTAAAAGAGTACTAGCAGAGCATCAAACTGATGGAAAAAGACTTAGTGCTGTCATTTTTATCTATCTTAAGACATTAGGTAACATGAATATTTTAAAAAAGCCCAGAAATATGCAGAATAGCTAAAATAAATGCTCTCGCCTATTAGTTTAATATTTTCCTTATGTGAATATTTCACGAATTTCTCCTCCAAGGAAGATTTCCTCCCAAAAGCAGCCGGAGAGGCTGTTCAGTGGGCCTGCTCCCCTTAGGAAAATGGCAATGCTGACATCTACTGTCAGCAGCACAGAATCACCTGCACCAGCTGCTCGCAGATGGGTTATCCCTGGGCCACGTTTATTAACTAACAACTCTGGCTGAGGGCAAACACGCATACCAATAAACTAAGGAAATGGAACTCATGCCACGACGTTACAACCCCAGAGAATGATCTGAAGTGCAAATATTTATAGAAGGGTGTATTGCACTGATCTCATTTTTGTTACTGAGCTAAGGTACCTTCACAATATATGTGCTCAGAGCAGGTAAACATTTGCTTTCTTTAGGAGACCCACAGGACTTTTATGCATTAATTCTCTCCCCCTTCTAGATTTATTTTCTCTATTAGGTTTTACACTGTTCCTTTCATCCAATTAGTACTAAAATCATCTTTTTTTTTCATCACGGTGCAGATAGGAAACATGTTTTCTTTCCTGCAGCAAGAAAGAATAAACTGCCAAAAAAAGTGCCTTAAAGATTACAAATGAAGCTTATAATGGTGTTTGTGCCTCTGCTGCAGTGTTGGAACGTGGCGTCTCTAATAACGTTTAAGTGACACTCAGGAGCCCCTTGTCATGTACATTATAGAAAACATCAACAGGGCAGAGGAATAAACCTTGAAGCTGCAAACCAAATGCAATACTGAGAGACACTGGCAATTAATAGAAACAGAGAAATTGTGTATGGCTGTGCATACATTAGGGAGGAGAAGCAGAATCCACTGTTTCCACACACAGCAAAGCAGGCAAAATGGCTTTCAGTTGCACATCAAAAAGTTGCAAAAGTTTACTGTAAGAGAAGTTGCTCCTAATTACATTTTTTAAGAGTGCCCTTACTGGAGCATTCCCATTATAAGCAATTAATTTCTTTATAAACTGGTACTGCAGCCATTCCGGCTAGCATCAACTTGACACATTATGCAAAACAAGCAGCTATTGGTGCAAAGTACAACAGGCCTCTCAAATGATCCTGCCATTTCTGGTGCAGCTCATCAGAAGTCACTTGAAAATAACAGAAGCATGGGGCTCATCTTTGCTCTCGCATTCTTATCAATATTCAGAGCTCATATGCATGAGGCCCAGCTGTGGTGCATTGGCATGAAACTATGTAAGATCAACACCCGATGAGCATTTTAGCTATAATACAAGGTGTGTTTAAGCAGGAGTGATGGTTTTGGTGAGGCTCTTGGGAGGAAGGCAGCAGCTGGGCTGGTCATAAATTGTCCGTTGAAAGACTTTATCAAGAAGAGAAACTCCTCAGACAGGTTGGTAGTGGTAGGGTTTGCTGGTATGCTGGAGAGCTTGAGCCAAGCACCTCTGTTGCTCGATTTGGGCTCAAATCTCTTTCCAGCTTCTTGTGGTGTTGACTAATTTAGAGGAGCAATGTTTTTTTTTCTTCCCTGCTTCAACAACATTGTGTTGACCTAAATTGGAAAGGCAGGAACCTCAAAAAAAGTTCTCTTTTTGCAAGACAGAAAAATAGTATTTCACTGAGCTGTTCTCTATCCTAATGCTTATATTGCAACACTGTCTACCTCTTGCAATGTTTGCTGTACATGTACCATAAAGAGCTGTTTGTTTGGTGGATGGATGTAGGAAGACCAGCGAGGCTGTAGTGCTGCCTCTATCCCAGTTGCCTCTCTGTGGTTAGTTCTGACTTTTCTCCTTGCAAGAACTCGTGTCCCTCTTGCACAAGAGTGTAATTTCTCCTGTCATGGTGCTTATTTGTATTAAGAAAACATTTGCAGACCCTCAGTAGGGAGGAGAATTTTGTGCTGTGGGCACTGAGGACAGAAGAGTTCCCAGGTAAGTGGCAGGGAAGGAGGAGGAGGAAGGACTGCATGATCCAGGAAGGTGGGGACCAGGAGTCTGTGGGATCCTGGTGGCCACAGACCGCACCCTGCCACCGCCCAGCAACGGGGACCTGAGCCAACACATTGTCATCTTGGCTGAAGCTCCCTGGGGAAAGGAGGGGTCTGGCCAGTTTCTAGGAAGCTCCAGCCCTTTCCCTCCCACCTACAACCCTTAAATTGGGGGAGACTATGGCCTGTGTGGAAAAGCTGCTTTGAAGAAGATGCAGTGCTTTCCAACACCATAATAAAATAAAACCTAGCTGTCTCTAAATGGAAAAAAAGAAGAAAGCGTTGAGTGCGATGCTTTTCTGCCTGGATACAGAGCATTCAGCCCTACCCGCATGCCAGGGTGCTAAAACCAGCCGTGTATCAGCACAGCAGAGACAATGTGGTGCTGGGCTGGGGCTGGCTGCTCTAGGTTGGGTACCTCCATGGTCTTTGGGGGTGCCTACAACTGGCAACTTCCAACTTACGGAGAGGTGGGGGAAAGTATTTTGAAGCAATGATATAATCCCACTCTATTTTTTCAGTGCATGAGGTAATGAACATCTTTAGTGCTTAAAGGTGCTGTGAGGAGCTGCAGGGCATGTGTGAATGCCAATGTTTTATGGAAGGGGTGGTTTTACTGCCAGCAGACTAAAAAAAAAATCCCTGCAGTTTATATTAATAAGACTGGATGTTATTGCGTGTCAGGAGTTATTGTGATTTATAAAGTACTTCTTACTTGGTGTGTAATGAAAACACTTGGCTCTCAGTCCCAGTCACTAACGGGAGATGATAGTAGCTTTATCTGCCATAGCCAACTTGACCTGGAACCTTCTACCATTTTTAATGATATTTTAGTGCTGCCTTTTGCTTTCACCTGAGCTTAGGGTAGCCTCAACTTTCCCAATGTTAATAAATAATATAATCTTTTTTCTAAAAGAAGGAATTTAAGAAAAAAGGAGGCAACTGCACTGCTTGGTATTAATTCCTGAAACAGCCCTGCTCCATGAGTGCAAATCCTCATTGTGCCATGCTACAGAGTTGGTCCTTTAGTAACATGCTCTGCTTGCTGTTACCAAGCATGCATTCAGGGCTATTATTCTTCTGTTGAGAATTTGACACATATTAAAGATGCCAAAAATATAACAGGGGGAAAGGGGCGGAGATGGGTGTAAGTAGATGGATGGGTCCCGTGCTAAATAATTGTTCCCAAGTGTGCCTCTTTGAAAAAACCACCCTGTATTTACCACCACAAGTGTGTTACTGTGAAATAGCTGTGAGTGGGGAAAAGACCCTTTCAGAAGGGGACTCCTCAGGACTACACGGGATTACTCTGCCCCTAAAGTGTGTGCATGTATATAAATTTTAAAAAGCAAGAGAGCTGACATGCACAGGGCTACCTTTGCTACTTCCCTGTTCAGCTGTTCTTTAAAGGATTAGGTAAGGTAGGGGTATAGCTTGATAACCAGGGATCACTAGCCCTGCAAAGGTAGGGCTGGCTCCTAAGATAATGATTTCTTTCCCCTGTTGGCTCCTGCCATGAGAAAACAACCCAGTATAAAACTTTCTACCTGTGCATCATCTTTGCCACATGAGCTATTTCAGTATAGTTCTATGGCATCCCTAAGGTTAGAGCAAGTGGGAATCACTGGGAAGGCAGAGAAGAGCTCCGCAAACTCCCTGCGGTGGAGGTGAAAGGTATCAGAAAGAGCTCCAGCCTGAGCAAAGCTCCAGTGCACACTAATACTGCCCTGGCTCCACCTAGCTGCAGGGAAAGTTTTATTTAAAAAAAAAATAAATTAGAAGCAGCTAATGCATCCTGCTGCTCTAAATGCCTACAAGGCTTCTGCCCTCCCCTGGGAGCAGCAGGGAAACTGGGCACAGTGGCCACCGCATCCCGCAGAGCTGTGTTTCCATGCTGCGTGTGGCTGCAGGTACAGGGGAAACCCTGCCCTTGCCTGTCCTGCTGTGCCTGTGATGGTCTGCGAGCTGCCTGCACGAAGCCTGGCCCACCTGGCAGGGAGCTAGCAAAAACCATCAGGCTTGGGCTGCTTGTAAATTGGATGCTGGAAACAAGTAGAATTTAACTTTTTTCCAGGGGTAGGGAAAAGAGCTTCCCAGCTAGGGGGTGAAAAATCTCATAAATACCCAGAAATGTGGTTGTTTTTTGGCAGTGAAGATGGGTGAGGTCACCTGATACGCTTTGGACCTCTTGTCCCTGAGCAATGCTGGCCCCATCCAGCCCCACTTGGCATGGAAAAAAACTCCCATCAAAACTCCCATCACACCTATAAAAGCCCATGAGCTGTTTCACTGGCAGCTGGGACATGTGATAGGGCCAAATCAAGAAGCTGGAAAAACCTGGGTGAAAGGTATTTCTGCTAGATATATTGTCATTGTACTTGGCAATCCAATCTTTTAGGTTGTGCTTATTTTATAACTAAGTGCCAGACCAGGTCCAAGGCAGAAATACGGTGTGAAAGGAGAATAAAGATAAAATACACTTAACTTCAGGTGACAAATGCCATCCTCCTTTGAGATAGGAAGGCACACCAGGAAAATGGCAGGGAATAGCCTTCTATAGAATTGCCATAGCAGCCATGAGAGCAAAGTACAAGGGATGGTACAATTACCTTGGAGAATGGCAAATATTTTACAGGCAGCCTCCCTCTGAAATGCAGGTAGAGAATGACCACAGATGCTTACAGGAGACTTAATTGTCCTTGCCAGCAAGGCTCATTATCCATACATAAACATATGTGCTGCTTCTTAACAGCAAAGTGCATTTTTTCAAGAGAATATTTTAAATCTGAACTGCTTGTATCAAATTAGTTGAGTCTGGCTTCGTTTTAATTATACCAGCCATTGGATTGTGCGGGAGGATGAGCGATGTGCTACTTCTGTAGGCAGAAGAAGATACATTTGCAAAAGTACTACCTATAAAACATTGCTTTGTCATTTAGCGTTGCCACAGGAGCAATGTCAGAGGTCAGTAATGAGTCTTAATGCCTGTTTCAGTGGGTTTTTGCTCAGGGCCTCAGCCAGAGTTACCTTCTTAAGAGGTTTCTGCCTCTTGTTGATTGAAACCATGTAAAGTGAGAGTTGCACCGTGGGTCTGTTGTCCTACACCTCCTGCAGTCCCTTATACCAGAGCAGGCAGGTGGAAAACACAGCCAGGTTAGACTAATAACTTTCTGTAAACCTCGTTCTCCATTTGTGTAAGGCACTGGAGAGCTGGACCCCAGAGAAACAGGCAATTTCCTGCAGGCATTTAACAAGGTGTGGCAGGAAAATGAGAAGAGGGCAGCAGCTCTGGAGGCAGAATTGCCGAGGAAGCGGTTTTGTCTCCTCAGGCTCCATTTATAACCACCTCGCTGGTGATGAAGATGAGGCCCAGGTACTTCAAAGCATGTATAATGTTGGGAGTGGGCTCAGAAAGAGCAGCCTTTGAAGTATGAATTGAATAATAACGGGTTGGGCATGGGACGAGAGGAGAGAGGCAAGCATCCTGACAAGTGGAACTGGTTGGGTGAAAGGAGGGAGGGGATTTTTTTTTAGCTAAACTATTGTATCAATGTTAACCAGGAGACCCGTTCACATCTCTTCAGCTTGGCCAGATTTTTCAAATAATAAACTGTGGCAGTAATGAAACTGCTGGATATTCTAGTGGGTGAAGTACAATTGAAGCATGCCAGAACACAGGTGCTGTCAGATGGTGCTCGATGAGCAAGAGGGTTGTCATGGGCTGGTGTTCACTCCCCCCTTTTGATGGGCAGGAGTGAACAAAACCCAGTTCAAGTGAGCTGGGCTTGGCTGGGGCATGATACTGCAAGCTTGCAGAGGTCCGGTAATCCTGCACTTCACAGAAAAGTAAATACAATCACCAGGGTTATTTTGCATGTACCCAGTCCTTGGTGAAGAACCCTGGGGGTCCCACCACCACAGCTCAGCAGCACGAAGGGACACTGCTAACACACAACGCCTGCTGTCTCCCCACAGCCTGAGCATGGCATTTCCAAAGCACAATGTGTGGGGTTTATTTATTTTCATTTCCTAGGACTGAAAAAGACGCCTGGGACAGCACGGATGCCTGTCAGCGCGAGAGGCATCCTTCCATGGATTTCTCCCATGAGCAGGATGGCAGATTTTACAAGAATGTTGTTGGGGTGTCTTACTTTTTCTGATAGTCAACTCATTAAATTCGAATGTGGATTTTGAGGGATGATGAAAGCCAAAGTTACAGTGCTGAAAGCCTGTAAAAAGTCCATCTGTCCTTGCACTGTAAACTTAGCAGTGAGTTTGTGGGAATGGAAATCCAATGCCTGCAGCAAGTCTCCCTCAGCTCGTACCATTTGCAAATAAAGGTTAATAATGTAATAACGTTTGAAACTCTTAAAACTCAGAGTTCAGTCTACCATCCTTAGGGGGGGAAAAAAGAAGAAAAAAAAAGATCTTTAAGAATTAAATCGGGATTTCCCTTGTCAGAGCAAGGCCATGAACTGAGGCTCTGCAGCCTCCTGAGTGCTGCTTCCAAAATCTCAAGCCACTTCGTACTCCTCATATCAAAATCAGGAGGGGAAATATATGAAAGATGGCTGTTCCTTCTAAATCTGTACTGAAGCGGGGAGTCCTGCCTGCTTATACCAAATAAAATACCATGTCGGTAGGGCTGCTATTTGCTGAGCTGCTCAGGCTATAGCCCATGTCAGACTCTATGCACAGAAGGAAAACGAGTAGCATGTTTTGTCCCATCCACTACTAAGAACAGCAAACCAATGTGTACAATCAAGCCCAGGTGTTAAAAAAAGAAAAAGCCCAAACCAAAAAGCCCACAACAAAGCCAAAGTATAACTGACCAAGCAACAAGAGGTTAAAAACCAGAAAAAGACATTACAGTCCATTGTAATCCCCACCTCTCTTCTGGCTAATGTTTCAATGTTTAGGGCTTGCATTCTCACTTTTTTCGACCTCTCCCACTACCACGAGCTTTTACTCACAAAAAAAAAAGATTTCTAACTCTAGCAGGACATCTAGAAAACAAGGTGATGTCCCAGGACTGAGGCTGAAGTCACAAACACAAGCAATGCTAACACATTGAATGAAACAGGGACAAACCAGACAATTACAAGAGTACCCAACATAGTTGTATCTCCTTCCTCATTAGTAAGACCCCCAAAAAGGCACAAACCCACAAAAGAAAATTCTCTAATGAATATGGGGCATGAGTAGCAAGCATATCTGAGCCCCAACAGCTATTCCTGCTCCTGCGGAGGGAGCGATGACTGCAGCCCCACAGCACGGCTTGGGGGGGACCACCTGAGGGCAAGGGCTGCTGCTGATATCTTGCCCTTGTTTGGATTCCAACCTCCCCCAGTAGTTGGCTTTTCCCCTGTATTCAAAAATTATGAGCCAAATCCTGCAGAAACTAAGTCAGTGGTTTTAACGAAAGGCACCCTAAAGCAGGAGTTTTCATTGATCTGTTGTTTGTTTTCTTTCTGGGTTTTTGAGCTCATTAAGTGTTGCTGAACTGGGGTTTTCTATAACTGTGAGAGCCACACATTTGCCTCTGAAAAACTATGAAATCACTTGGGGTACAGACAAAAAGTCTGGCAATGGAGCAGCTTTGGGATTTGGCTGCAGCTGAAGGTGGTCACATTAACAGCTTTCAATTACTGTCAGCTACAACCTGAGGTCTGGGGCTTGTTAAGGAGGGAGTATTTTTGGTTTAAAAGCCCCCTGCACCCTACTTAGGAGTGTTCTGAGTACAGGGGGAGGTTTGTGCTCTTGGCCATGTGTGGTTGTGAAGCTGCTTGGTGAGTCCTGTTGCATTTATCCTTTGGGGAATTTGGAGGTCTGTTCTCCAGCTGGTCTTCTGTGCCTGCGATGGTGTTGCAAGCCTGCTTCTGGGTGTAGGTGGCAGCTGCTGCCCACAGCATGTGGGCTCTGTCTCTTACAATGTGGCCTGGGTCCTAACTTAGTCCTCTGGGAGCGAGCAGAGTATAAATAAGGACAATGATATTCCTTGTTCGTGCTAGTCTGGCTTTGTTCTCTTACCTTGTTTGCTTGTAAAGAGGTAACTTGCTCCACGTGCCCAGCTTTCTCCAGCAGAGCCCAGGCTCAGTCCAGTCAGGGTAGAAAAGCCTTGCTTGTACTAACAAGGTCATAAATCATCTCTGGTCCTACACTGGGCTGATTGCCCTTCTGAGGAGTTTGCTTGGAGCCTCTGAAGTCCCTGGAGTCTCCCACTGTGTGTGGATCAAAGGGAGCAGCTCTCTGTGATAAAGGTAGGAGCTATCAGGACATCAACAAATAAATGGGATTTCAAATTGTTAGAGCTTGTGACTGAACACAGGGTGGGTGACAGCCAGGCACTACTATTATTATTATGATGGAAAATATCATATCTGAGATGATGTCCCCTGACCCTGTTCTCCCAGGTGCTATACACACAAAAAGTCTCTGCCTTGAAGATCTTGCTGCTTAAGCAGGGTTACATGGGGAGGAAGGGAATTGCTCCAGGTTACACGAGCTCTGGGCAGAGCCAAAGATAGACATGGGCTTTGCCAGTTGTTGTCCTAGCAGAGCTTGCACGTAGCTCCCGCAACAGGAGCGGGCTGTCAGCTCTTGTATCGCTCGTGCAGGGGAGGGACATCTTGTAAAAATAATCAAGTTTCTCTTTTCACCTATTCTTGCTCACTTTCCTATTTCCCAGGGGACTTCTGAAAATACCGATGCTGTAGCATATGTGCACGTGAGGCAGGCTTTCTCTAACGTCTGGTCTCATCTCACCGACCTCATCTCGTGTGTCAGCTGCTTCCCCTGCTCTCCTCCTGCATGCCTTCCCAGGGAGCGCAGGCTGCAGCCTCCTCCAGGTGTGCTGCCTGAAAGGGCTTTCCCAAAGTCTTGCATACAAGTTTGCTGCCATCGAGGTTTTCTTTGTTTCCCCTTAGCTGAATTATTGTGAAAGTTTAAATTTGATGAGAGAAGAGTCTGTAAATTTTCAGCTTCTGTGCTCAGGGAGAGGAATTGCTGCTTTTTTTTTTTTTAAAGGTTCCCCTAAAAAGTGCACATTGCAGGAGGAGAACCCATGCTACCACCTGCTTGGCTCCTCTCTTTGCTGTTTTCAGGATGCTCAGGTGCTGTTTCAGGGCACACCAATGAGCTTACCATCACCGGTGAGCCTGCAAAGAAAGGCTGCTCTGCGTGGGTGACTATTTTATTTTCTTTCCTTTTTTCTTTCCCCCGCCCCAGCCAGAGCCTTGGCACAACTTCTGGCTCTCCTACGTTGCCATCTGACTGCGGCGCATGCCTTGCGCCGTGGTTGGCACCCGCAGAAGGGCGTCTCGGGCACGGCTTTTAGCGAGGAACCGTGAAGTCCCTGCCCTGCGCTACGGATGCGGTGTGGCAGGGTGCAACCAGCCCTGGGTTTTCTTGTGTGATGTCCCTCCTGGGGCTTTTTCCCCCACTGCCCTAACAGGGAGCTCCTCTCTGCAGAGGAAAGAGCAGAAAAAGCAAAACCAAAATTCAGGGTTCTGCAAGATATACTGTGCATTAGCTAACTTGCTGTCAGTGACTTTAGGGGGGATAGCAGCATTGTTTTCTCTCTTACTTATTTTTGAGACCAGGCAGAACTCCTTCTGTATTTGTCATTGCAATTGCATAACATGCATCCTTTCCCTTCCTCCCTTAAAGAAGTTGCTTTAAAAATCACCAACTTTTTTTTTTTTCTTTCAACTAATGGAAAAAGGAGGCTCTTCTGTTACTGAAACATACTCGTTGGTTAAATGTATGCATGTGTACTTCTGAATTTGCTCAGAGGGCTGTGATAATCCCCAAACCTGCTGCAAAAGCCAGCTTGGTCTTCCTATCCTCTCTCCTGTGGGCAGCTCATGGCAGCCTGAAGTTTAAATGCCTGGGTGTACTTGGGGATGGGCCATTAGCACGTTTAAATGTTTCTCCTGAATGCTAGGAAAGGCCTCAATAGGGGGGAAAAAAAATTAGGATGCTTAATTAGCTGACCAAGATAATTAATACATGCCCAGCTCCAGGGGTGCAGGAAGGGTACCAAAGTCCGTGGGAAGAACCATGTGAGGTTTGGCAGACATTAACCCTGCGCTTTGCCTGCTGAATTAGTGCTGGGATGACCATGCACGTGGGGTGTGAAGCCCTGGTTAAGGGATCTTGCAAGCTGGGGGGAGACTGACTGGGTTAAATGGCCAAAGGTCCCTGGCCTGTGGACCTAGCTGTTAAATAACAGCGGTAAAGCTATCCTCTGCTCCACTGGTGAGGTTATGAGAAGTGTGGTGGACTACTGGCTTTTATGGCTGAGATGTTAGGAAGAAGCCAGCCCAACTCTTTTAGAGCATGGGGGCTTGGGGGATTTTTTTGCTTGGGGCCAGAAGAGGCTGCCTGCACAGGGCAGAGCCTGGTTCTGCCTGACCCCAGCGTGCCTGGGGTGGCGGATGGGGATGCTGAGCTTCTCCAGGTGCCTTTGGGGAAAAAGCTGCCAGGCTTGGGATCTGCCAAGCTTTGCCTGTGGGTAGACTGGAGGTGAAAAACAAGCAGGTTTGTTCCACGCTGAACATGCCTACGTCTTGTCACACAAATGTGCAGCACGGATGAAAACAAAAAACAAGCTACAGATGGACACTGGCAACCTGTCGCTAAGCACAAGCCTCTAAATTCAAAATAAACATAATGCAGCAGCTAGCATCTTCTGAATGGGATCTGCTGAATTTCCGTCGTGGGTTTTGAAATGTCCTGATCATCGCTTGCAACTGGGACTTAATTTCAACTTTAAGTTCATCAGCGTGTAAAATAAATTCCTGAATGGGTCGTAAATTCTTATATTATTGGTTATTGGTGCTGGAGGGGAGTGCCCGAGTCCCAGTGAGGTATAAGACCCCTGGGAATTGCAGAAAGCTTGGCCAGAAGAGACTCCGGAAGATGACTGGATCTGTCCTGAGGCTTGCAGATGCCACTTTGGTCACCCCTGAGAAGTTTCTCCAATCTAGAAAACACCTATGACAAAGACACCACAACCTCTATGGGCAACTCGCCTATTCCCATGCCTGTGTCCCCCTGCCACTAGAAACTTTTTTTCTTTAGTGCCTCTCCTAGCTCACCTTTGCTGCAGGTGGCACCTCCTGCTTGCCCCATCCTGCGCCGAACAAGCCCAGGAGGGGAGGCAGCAATCCCCAGGAGGTCTGTTGGGCTGCAGGCGACAGAGAAATAGCTGAAGGAAACCACGCAAACATAGTTCTCAACATATATAAGCGTCCTGGCCAAAGGGGGTTGTTTCTGGAGGGCAGGAGCCGAGGGCAGCCTGGGCAGACGGTGCAGGCGAAGGTATTTCTGTAGAGCTGCAGCTCCTCTGGGCTGGCTCCCACACAAAACGTTTTCTGCAGGGACTTAAGAGGCTTTGATTCAAGCTGCTTGACAGTGCCAAGACTTTCTTCTCCTACCCAAGGAGATAAGAGCAGCTGTACTTGGCCAGACCCGAGCTCCCTCTTGCCTGGTATTTTGTCTCTGGCTGAGATCAGAGGTGGCTGAGGAGGGAAGGCAGGCGCTTTCCCTCGCCTAACCTCCTCGCCGGCCGTGTGGCGGCGGCTCCCAGAGCACCATCTCTCCCTGGGAGGGGCTGCCAAACAGGCATGGGGAAATCAAGGGCCAAATTGTGGAGAAAAGATTTTTTCGTTGTTGGTTTTTTTTTTGTTGTTGTTGGCTGTGGTGGAGTCCCTGCGAAGTTCGCTGAGCTCTGAGTAATTAATCGCTGAGCAAATGTATTTGTGTGTGTGCCCAGAGTAATTAACTGAAGTGAAACACATGTATTTCCAATCTTACATGCTGTGGTTAAGATAGAAGTGAAGATGACCATCAAATTGAATTATTTCTTTATTAGCAAGGCTCAGGGACATCTCTACAGCTACATAATTAATTTTAGTTGTGCGTATGAGTGACTCCTATCAGGGTTTCAAGTGAGATACTGCAGCTGTATCCCATGAGGAAGACCATAACTACTAGTGTGTAGGAAGGTATATGGAGAGTGAAGATTTGGTGACCTATTTTCCTTTCGTGTTTGAAAATTTTCAAGCTGATGAAAATAGACAAGCTCCTCCCAAGAATATCCCTCTTCACCAACGGACTGAAGAAGGGGTCTCTGCACATCGGTGTAGAGCCTGATGTTTTATACTTGGATTTACACAAAAAGAGACTGAAAACAGAATTAATGCTCTGGTCCCACAAATATCTTCTTAAATGCCACAACTGACACCAGCCGCCCCACGGTGAGATACGAGAACCTCACAGACATTCACACTTATTCACATTCACCTCACTTGGATCAGTTGGGGTTTATTACCCTATCTCTGCTCTTTTAGGTGGTGTGTAGCCTCCAAGTATGTCAAGGAGTCTCTTGAGTACATTAATACACACATAGAGGGTAAGTTACAGCATAGGGTGGAGAAGAGGCCATTGAAGGAACTTATTCTGTTCTTTCTGCCATTAATTTGCTGGAAAACCTGGACAAAGACGGGAGCAGCTTGTTGGCTTTCCCTGCTGTTAAGAGGTGCATCGTTTCTGGGTCTCTGCGGCATCGTGTAGGGATGCTCAGCGATCTTTGTCGGACAAAAATTATTCATGGTTAAGCTGGTGAAGGAGGCACTTGCATGAGTGTAAGAGAATTACAGGTGGGGTCGAGGAATGCTGAAATGGGAAACTGGCAGAGCAAGGCAAGTCCCGCGCTTGTCTCCCTTTGTCGTGAAGCAGGTACAACCCTTCTGTGTGACACAATTTTTAGTGAGTTGCATAGTAATTTAACTTAAAATATTTTTTAAAGAGCCAAGTACTAAAGCACAAAGCAGAGTTACAAAGTATAACCTTCATCGTTACCATTACGGAGAAAATATTTTTGCTGTCTTAGCTTTTGTTTGCTGATGAAATACCATCTAGTGGTATCAAAAAAAAAAGAAAGAAAGAAAAACCCAAACCCCAAACTATGCTATGTTTTAATTGCAGCCTGGCTTTTGATCAGATGTGTATTTTTGGGGGGGAAAAAAAAACAAAAAAAGAGGAGAGAGAAATGTGGCTTTGTGTGTATTCTGTGTTACATTATTATTCGGTATGCCCTAAACCACAAAAGCTCCTACGGGAAGATTCATTATCGCATTAAGCACGAGATAGGGAGGGGATGCCTTGCTGGCAGTCGCAGACAATATGTTACTTTTTTACTTTGTTTGGGTTGGTTCCCCCCTCCCCTTTGGGGGCTGCACACTCTAGAGGAACAGTTTAAGACACAGTTAGATGGAAAGAAA
>VYZV01036304.1:22838-47066 GCA_013401275.1 Pandion haliaetus | reverse complement strand
AAAAAAAAAAAAAAAAAAGGCAGGCAGAAGGAGGCAAGTGACCGCAGTGCAAAGCACTGTTTCGGCAGGCTGGAGGTTTCTAACGGCTCCCCTCCGACTTCAAACACCTCCCCAGCCTGCAGCGAGCCCTCGCTGTGCAACTTTGCAGCCTGATAGCATCGCCAGCCAGAGATGCTGCAGTACCCGGCATCCCCCCCACGGTACCCAGCCTCACCCCACGGGGATCTCCTCGTCCCTGCCGGAGCTGGGCTCTCCAAGCCCCGCTCCAGGGATCTCCACCCTCTCTACTTCTCTGCAGCGCTGGTGTTTTCTTCTCCTGCCCTCTGAAAGGTTTTTCTTTTGTTTTCCCCAGGGAGCTGGGCGCTGTGGGGTGATGGCGAGGGTGATGGCCCAGCTGTGTCGGGGAAAGGACTCTCTGGAAATAACCAAAAATAGTCGCAGAGCACCCAGATCTCTGTGTTGCAAGTAACAGGGAAATGAAAGCATTTTCTTCACCGAATCACTGATTTATGGTGGCTCAGCTTGCGGGTGACTGATCTGAGCCAGCAGTGGGAAAAAAAAAAAGAGCCAAGATTTTGGAAAATGCTCAACACCTGTCTTCTGACAGGAGGCAGGTTTCAGGCGTATCATATAGGATGCTCACTAATGAATAGCCTGGCAAGCAGGGTATTTTTTTTTTTTTTTTAAGTGTAGGCCATGTTCTCAAAGTGATGATACATTTAAAAACAACAACAAAAAAAAGATATTAAAGCCCATTTATTCTGCTTTGAAAACTGAAATCCATGTGACAGAGGCGCTGCCGGGATTGTTCTTTTGGTTACAAAACCCCCATTCTTCCTGCAAGGGAATTCCACAGCTTCACGACTGACTGGTTCCCTAATTTGTGTCTTTTAAAAAAAAAAAAAAAATTAAGATACATCACTTGTATGTTACATTTTATTGATGTTACTGTAAAATACATATTTGCTTGCATTCCTAATTGGGGAAGCACAGATGGCAGTGGCTTCTGCTAGAGTGATACGCTCTTTAAAATATCTGGTAACATTACAACAAAGTATAGTCATTAAAATGAGTGTCTGCGTGTGCTGCAGGAGTTTCATTCTCGGGAGCAAGGCGCTCTCCTGTTTTAAGGTGGGAGGGCTTGGTTTAACCCGTCCCTGGGCTGCTACCTGGCAGGGTGGGATAAATCTGCGTGGTGGGATAAATCTGGCATGGTGGTATAAACTCAACACGGTTCATCTGAGCACGGTGCTGCCGAAACCGCTTGCTTGAGGGCAAATTTATCCTTTCTGCGTGGAGGCGGTCGTAAGGGGGTGATGTGCCCGCAGGGTCTGGAGCTGGTAGAAGCCATAGATAAATTTATTCTGGCGTTGTGTTCCCTGCACGCAGTTTGCGCAATAAAAGGGGAGCTAAGGAGCGGCGAGTGCCTTCCTGAAAATGCACCGGTGCTTTTGGTGTCTGGAGGGCTCAGCCCTTGGAAGGGCAGCACTGCTTTGAAAGAAAAAATAAGAAAGGGGGGAAAAAAGAAAAATGGTAACATTGGATGCAGGTCGTTCATCATCTTCAGAAGACTGTTTTAATTCTCTCTTCTCATCCAAATCAAGCTGTCATGAGCAACTGCAGAGCAAGTGAGCAGCATTTTCCAGAGCGCTTGCAATGTGTTGGCAGCGAGCACGCGCTGGGAGGGAGGGGGAAGGTCTTTCAGTCATTTCATTTTAAAAATGGTTTCGTGATGAAGCCGCTGCCGTCAGGTATCCTATGCTCTTTGATAATGCTCCTCTCCCCCGCTGCAGCTCCCTGCCCCAGACAGCTCGCTGCGACCTGGGCGTTTTACCACCGACACCTCAGCCCCTCCACTTTGGGTACAACTCTGCATACATCAGTGCCCTTATGCCTTCCTCATGTTAGGAGGCTTCAAATACTAACAGCTCATCAAGAGCTGGAGTTTCATTAACTTTCTGTTTTCAAAGGCTCCGCGCCCGCCCGGCGTTCACGTGCGTAGCTGGTGTTACTGGTTTTGCAATCTCTGGTGAGGCTAAGTGTGTGCCTGGCTTCTTACTTGCAGCATCCCCGTCGGCCAGGGTGTTTTTTGGGTGTCTTGCCAAGCCTTCGCAGAGCTGTGTGGGTCGGGAAACGAGGGACAGTAGAGCCCGCTTCCACAGCCAGGCTGCCAGCCGGCATTGCGAGACGCTCGGAGCCATCAGCTCCTTTGGTTTTAATTAGAAGCCTTAGCTATCCAGCTCGCGGAGCCGTGCAGTTAGGATGGCCTCCGTGTTGTGGTTTGCTGTGGAAATTAAGGTTGGCTGGTAAAAATCCAGGTCTTTGGTGCAAAAGGGAGTGAGCAGTGTGATGGCAAGGTATGGAAACCGTATATCAACCCCCCAGTCCCTGCCTGCTCTGCTCCCCTTTGCTGGAGTGGAAAAGGTTGCCATAGGGTGGCTATAGGGTCATTATATGGCTTCTAATGGCAAGCTTGCCCTTTGTTCAGTTGTAGCAGGACTGAACGAGCCACAGGGAATGCCATGGATGTAAACAAGTCTTGTTGTTTAACACAAAGTTTGATTTACTAATGAGTTGAGGGTTTTTTTTCCCCCTGCTATTTGTGGGTTGAATTTAGTAGGTGTGTGAGGATTTGGGGGAGAGGGAGGAAAGCAGGCGGGTGAAGCCCTAGGGAAGGGTTTCCCTCATAGCAGCACACCTTCATGTTTGCGTTTTGGAGAGGGTCCCGTTTCCAGCACCCGGGACTTGGGGAAGGCGGGAGAGCTGACCCCCTCAAAGCTTCACACGAGCTGTCAATGCACTGCTAAGAAAGAGTCGGCCAGGGAAGAAGACGCCTACGGCTCGCCGTTCTCCCGGGCAGCGTCCCCCGTGGGGCACCGGCACCTTGCTGGAAGGAGGGGGTACTTTGGGGGAGCAGCCCGGTGGTGGTTGAGCGCTTTTCACACGGAGCAGGTGAGCAGCAGCAGTCGCACGCAGAGCACTGGTTTTGTCCACGGTATTGATACGCCTCCAGCCAGAGCGGGCGCGGGGGGAGGAGGGCGGGAGAGAGGGGGGCGAGGTACCAGCTGCATTATTAAGCCTGATCCCAAACCCTTTGAAGTCAATAGAAAAATTATCCTCGACTTTGATACACTTTGGATTGGGTCTTTTAAGTCATGTGAAAGACATTCGTGTTATTAAAACAGCAGCAGCAGAACACCGTCGGTTACATCTGCTTTTATTTTTTAATGGCAATGGTAGGTTTAGCCTTGGGCACTATCTGAGACTCATAAATAACCCATGTCAAATGTAACACACCTACTGAAGAGCCACAGAAGACAGAGGACTTGGCTGTTTATCTCCCTGCATTTTTCAGTAACGAGCCACTTGTATGTTAGGAGGGGTAGATGTCCTCTAGCATTCATTAATAAAGCATCCTTAAACAGCCAGGCTTCTCCTTGATCATGCAGGGCTAATGCGATAAATATCTTCTTTCCACACTCTCCTGACAACTGAAAGACAGGAATGCAGTCTAACTTACCATGTTAGTTGTGCAAGAGTATTACAGGACTTATTTCTTGTACACATGTGTCATGTCTAGGTACGGCACCCACTCGCTGCTGGGATAACAGAAGCAGAGCAGGAGGCTTTCTGAAAAAGCGTTCCCAGTACAGCACTGGAGTCACCCCCCATGGTTACAGGATAGCGTGAAACCCCACGGGAAATCCAGGATCACGTGGAACATTATTCCATAGGTGCCCACATGGATGTGTATGCAAGCCCCGGCCTGCTCGGGCAGCGAGGTGCAGCTGACAAAGGTCTGATGCCACCATCAAAATACCTTAGGGACCACCATTTGCTTTCAGGAGTCAAAGCAGGCCTAAAGTATCTGAATCTGTTCAGCACTGCTTTTATCCAGTGTTTTGGTTTCTTTTTCCCAATGGTTCATTACAGCAGGAAGGCCTTATGTAAATATATATTACTGTTCACACTGATAATGTATAGATACCAGCCATACAGCCATTGACCTACGGCACCAGCGTGTCCCACAGCAGCTGCACAGAAGCATCCGTTTAATTCAGGCAGCGCAGAAGCACACTGGAGATTCAATTTAGACCATTGTATCACTTGCAACATACCAGTCCTTGAAAATCCTGCGTTTGTGTGAGCTTGCACTTGGTGTTTTGCTTAACCAATGTGTTTTATTTACTTCCACCTCTTTCCAAGCATGTGGGCATCTCGTCTGAGCCCTCCCGTTTTTGGAGAGAAGAAGGGGACATAAATATTTTTTTTTCCCCTCCTTCCCCCCACCACCCCCCAATGTTGTTATTCATCCTTTCTCTTCTCACATCTGCCACCTGGTAATGACGGAGGAGGGCTATCCCGTTCCCAAATGGCCCAGCAGCTCCGGGACTGCCATTGCTGGGTAGCGTCACCTCTCCGCCATTTTACTGTTGAATAAATAGCGAGGCAAAGCCAGGGCTTCCCACTTAGGAAGTTTGAGATGTTTGGTGGGGAACAGGTCTGCAACAAGCTGTGTTTGCAGTTAAAACAGCAGGATTACTGGGGATGTCTAGTCCAGAGCAGCCTGAAATGCTGATCCAAAGAGGGTTTGTTTTTAAGCTATTTAACCTCTTAAAAGAAGAAAAAATGAGGTCAACCATGAAAGGGAATTTAATAAATGCAGCTCATACATAAATATTTGCTTCTGCTCCCGAGTGGCTGATTCCTCTAGTTTCTCTCGTTAAATAGGAATACCCATGGGACGCTCAAGTTTAAAAATGTTTGTTTCCAAAGCTTTTTTAAGGACCTTACGTCCATACAGGCTGTATTGCTCTGGGGCAGGGATAGGGGCCAGAAGGGACCTGCACATACAGAAGCAGCTCTTTGACAGCTCCCCTCCTCCCCGGCTAGGGGTGCAGAGCAGACCTCTCTCCCTCCAAAAAGTTGTTACCTGCTTTCTTCCCCTCCCTGCACCCTGACCTGGCAGCAAGTTGAGGTCTATAAGGCTTTCCCCCGGCTTCGGGAGGAGACCCATGCCATCCTCAGGGCAGCAAAATTAATGGAGGAGCGCAGTGAAATAGCATCTGTGGAGCTGCGAGGGTATTTCCAGGCCACCCGGCCACAGAAAGGGCAAGGCAAAAGACGGAGCTCAGGCTACAGCTCTTTGTGTGCGTATGGACTGGGCTGCAGGAGCCACAAGAGGATGGAGCAGGCAGGGCTTCAGGCAGGAGGCTGCTTTAGGGGAGCGTGAATTAATCCCCCTCCTTAACCCCTGTTTAAATGGTCACAGGTCGGAGGGTGTTTTAAAAGAAGCTAAAAGGCAGGCACTTCACTGCCTTATCCCTATGCCTTTGGATTTTCAAAGGAATTTGAGTACCCAGAAAGATTTTTTACTCCGCAGAGGCCATGCATTCTCAGCAGTCTCCTTTTCTTATGCTGCCTTTTCATCTCCCTGATCCTTTTCTCCCCATCGCTGAGCCACATCTGTCTTTCCTGAAACCAAAGCCTCCATAAAAACCAGACAGTTCAAGCATTCAACCTGCGTTTTCCTCACTGAGATTTGGACATGCAAGCGACAGCCCTTTTCAGCAGAAACCTTAGAGAAAAAGTGTTAATTGCTGAAGATTTGGGGTTTGGGTTTGCTAACCACAAATGCAAGTGGAAACAGCCTCGTAGGACACAGTTGCACTGAAAGCTGGCAGGTGTTAAATAGCACACCCAGGGCTTCAGCATCCTCTGGCTCTGCAGCTTTGTGGTGGTTTCTGACTAATAGGCGGCAACTTCATTTTTACCTTTGAGGAGCCTTGGCAGATACTCACTGAACCCCCTCCTTCCCCAGGGCTCAAGCCACACTAAGTTAAGACCTTAGTTAAACCCTCGGAGGCATAGTCCGTCCCACAAACCGATGTATCAAATGGGGCTGCTCCAACAACGTCTTAAAAGCAGCTTTCCACTCTCTTGCATGTGGGCAGAAACCCCAAATCCTAATGACATCTACATGAAACTGCCTCTTTCATGTCAAGCTGTTTCCATCCAAGACATTGAACCGAAATTTTATTTTGACGTACGAAGTGTACCTGAGGTTAGTTTCTTAGAGGGCAGGAGATAGTTGCTTCCAACCATTGAGAAGCAACCACGAGATGGTTGCTGCCGCTTTCAGAAAACAGATCTTACTCAAAGACCATTTAAACACCTTCTTTCTCCCCCCAACCTCCTCTTTCCACCTCTTGCTCTTTTTCACAGATAGGAACAAAAGTTTGTTTGCTGACTTGCTGTATTTCCAGCACCAGATGCCCCAGTGGGACATCTGCGCATGTGCCAGTTTGGCAAGCCAAAGCCTGGACCTGCTTTGGTTTTACAATACAGGGCTGTTGGCTCGAGCACACACACATGATCCTGTGTCTAGACTTTACACATTTATGACCCTGTGTGCACAACAGGGCTTTTTTAGTACAAGTTGGTTATTGGGACTTTCAGGATCAGGAATGCGCTAAGTTTCCCTCTTAACTGCTACAAAAAATGAAACAGCCAAGAAGCTCCTGATTTTGCCAAATCTCACAGTGTTTCTGCTTATATGTGAAGAGGGTTTTAAAAAAGAGCTGTTTCTAGCCCTTATGCTTCCAGCCAAAAGGCCAAGTGTGTGACCTGTGTGCGTGCCGAAAGCCCAAACAGGAGCGGTAGCAAGGACCAGGACCACAAACTGAAGATGCATTTTCAGGTGGGCGAAGAGAGAACCAGCTCTCCCCAGCCCTGGCGATGCAGAGTGCTGCTAGTCCAAATGCAATCAAACCAGCATTAAATCTAGAACAACTACATTGGGTAGAGGTCATCTCATCCCCCCCGGCACGCTGTAGAGGAGACGTGACCAAGGGTTTCCAAGCAGAGGTGGTACCAGCACACAGGCCGTGGTGCCTTGAGTAAGGAAGGGGCTGTGGGCTCCTTCCGCCTGTCTCAGATATGAAAATGACTCCTTAAATGCAGCTTTTCCCATCTAGGGCCTCATCCTGCCCCATATCTCTCATCTCCTCACTTTTCCCCCTGCACACCTGCCTCTCTCCTTTGTTGGTGGGCTTCTTTCGACTGCCTGGGGCCAGGGGACACCCCAACTATACGGTGTCTCTTTCCCTCTCTCCGCCAGCCCCCAACCCTCCGGGTGCCCCAGCAGCGTTTTGGCCAGGTGTGATGGAGGGGCAACCACAGTCAGAAGAAGCAGCACCCTCAGTTTTTGTGACCGGGAGCAGGGAGGCACCCAGCTGGGTGCCTGCTCTCCACCAGCAGCACATCTGGAGCCCACAGCTGGCAAGTGGGGCTGTGGCTTGCCTTGCTGTCAAATGGTGGTGGTTCTTCCAAGGTAGAGAAACCTTTTCTGGGGGGAAGGGGTGAGAAATTAAGAAAGCACAAGAAATACATGGAGGCTCGGAGGGGCTGATGATGGCGTGGTGTGGCTGGAGCAGGGCAGCTGGGGAAGCCATCACATCCTCTCTCTTTTCAACCCTTTGGGGTTGCTCAGGGGTAACTCGTAGCTCTTCCAGCCCTCTGCTTTTGAAGGACCCTTTGAGGCCAGTTTGTCACACCATGTCCGATATAATCCTCTGAGACCGGTCTTGGGCAGACCTTCTGCAGGAGCCTGGACAACAGGTTCCCCTGCAGAAACCTTTCCCAAACCCTGACAGCATGCTTCCCTCCTTCTCCCTGTCTGCCCTCAGTTGGGCCCCTTCGATGCCGCAGTGCTCGAACCCCCCCTCAGGGGTGTCAGAGCCCCAACCCCGCAGGCATTTGGGTCTCTGCACCCTGGACCCTCCCATGGCATCCCCCAGACTGTGGGGACGCGCGGTACCTCTCGGGGATCTTTGCATTTTGGTCCAGTGCTATAAGCATCCCTACTGCACGGCCTAGCCGAATTCATCCTCTAAACAAAATCAGACTCTTAAAACGCCATGGGAGGGGAAGAGGCAAGTGTTTTGCAGGGGCTGCTAGTGCACCATTTTTGTATTGGTGATATTTTTTTCTTATTTTCTAAGACTCGAAACTGAGAACTGGATTTTATCAAAATGTCCCTTCTTGCACATCTGGTAAGAAGGAGGAAAAGAGATTTTTTTTTTTTTTTTACCTGCAGAATGTAAAGGAATTAAAACATCTCTGCAGATCTTAAAATGCTTATTACTCCTGCATTCACTCAGAAGCCGAAGATGAGCAGAGTTGCATTTTAAAGCCCTTGTTCTGTGCCTTTGAAACAAACATTCTCTTCCTTCTGATAAATGATTAAAGTACCAGCAATTTATTTTTTAAAGGAAAAGATCACAGGAATTTCTGAGCTGCACACCCTGACTCAGGTATAAACTTGTCCTTGCTGGGGTGATACTCCTGTACTTTAACCATTGTATACTTCCTACCCTAGTAACACAAGGAACAAAAAGGTGTTGCCCCAAAATAATAAATGCAGCAACAAAGAAATTGTGGCTTTGGTAAACTTTTCCTTCTATGCTTGATATAGCAATTTCCAACGGTGACATTGTGACATTGAATCCAGGAACAGTGAATTTGGCTTTTCAGGGTGGTTTTGTGTGTGTGTGTTTTGGCTTTTAAAAAAGTTATTACAACCAATGTTATGGACAAACTTGAAGGTGTAAGATTTTATTCTTCCTCTGCCACCACAGATAATGAAGTTTTATCAACTCCCTTTTATTATAGTAATCGAAAACTGTATCCTGTAATAGGGTCATAAACATTTAATGAAACTCAATGCTGCATGAATAAAAAAAAGAGAGGAAGAGAGGCTTTAGGGTGGACAAATGGAGAGCGAAGGGGAATCCAAGTAGCTCAGGTGCCTCTGGTCCAGAGCCTCAGCAAACGATGCTCCTCCGGCCTCACCTCTGTGCCGGCGTGTAGCCTGGGCTCCTCTTGCTTAATCCCCTGGCATTAGTGGGATTTTGCCCTGGGTTTAAACTTTAACATACACAAAGTGATGTGCTGAAATGCAGTCCTGATCTTTATGACTTCCCCCCCCCCATTTAAAGTCTTTCTGGTATGTTCTGTAGGGACTTTTAATGTATTGTTTCATGGTGTACTTAAAACGAAGGGGATGTTAATTACTCTGACACCATGAAAAGCATAAATACTGCCTAACTGACATTCACCGGTGCGTTTCAAAGAGCAGATGTATATTACTATAGCACGGCAGTTACATCAACTCTGTGCAATGACAATAGGAAAAACTGATAATAAACATCAAACTCATCGGCCTTTTACCACAGAAAAAAGAAAGTTCAAGTGTAGTGGAAAATTTTGGGGGTGGTTTTGTAAATTACCTCTTGCTTGCTTGCTCTAAAACCTTTCGCTGGGGAAAGTTTTCAGGCTGGAGAAGAGAGCAAGCAGCCCACGCGCTCCCTAATTCTGCTTTTGCAAGAGGCGCTTGTGACCCTGCTTTCCTCTCACGCAGGCGTTTTACCGGGACACGTCGTGAGGATGGCGAAGAGTTTGGGAAGGATGGATGCCATACGCAGATGGATCTGGAGAGCGCTAGGAGCTAAGTTAGCAGAAAGACGTGGAGTGTGTTTTGCTCTGGAAGGGTTCAAAGAGATTCCTTGCAAATGCGTGCAGCTCCAAAGGCATCTTCTGTGGTGTGATGATTTTATCATCTGCTCTTGGTCCTTCAAAAATGCACACCTAAAAAGATCCATCATTAATTTTGGGTAGCCAGCCTATTGTAAATCATAAGGTATATTCCCTTGCTGAGAAGTAGCTGATGTTAGACAAAATATGATAACCTGGCCTGTTACCAAAATACGATAATGTGGCCTTTGCCGTGCCAAAATTGGCTTATAGCGCCCTAAAACAAATAGGTGTATGTAGGGGTAGGAGGTTATATATCTCACTGGCTTTCTTACTGGCAAACATAAAAATGGCCAGAAATATGATAGTTCCTTTTGTGTAAGAGCTGGTTGATGGGAACTGCTCACGCTTGGCAATGTGAACCTCGGTTTGTGCGGGGGGTAAAAAACGTGGAGAAAAAAGTGATCAGGAACACTTTGATATTTGTGACTGTGGCCTTGGTTTCTTTTGTTAAATATGATGGCAAGAAATCATTGAATATTGGGGCCTGTTAACTCTGAACAAGGAACTTGATCAGAATAAGGCAAATAATATTATTCCTCAGTTATTCTCCACAGGTTTTCCTTTCGCAGAGGTTTTGCTGGGGACTTCTTGTTTCTGTCTTCTCTTCAGTCTGTCGCCATGCCTGCAGCTATGGACTAAAAGCAAGAATAAAGACTAAAACTACCTGAAATTTTTTAATAATTTTTTTTTTAACAGAAAATTTGAATTTAACTAAAAAAAATCAACAGTGAAATAATTTCCATTCACTGTGCTCGTTTTTTTCTTGAGAAAACTGAAGACTCCAAATCCAGAAGTAAGTTTCCAGAAGCAGAAAACTTAAGTGTGGGGTGGACATTTTTCAAGTTTAACTGGTAGAAAGGAAAATGGAGGAAAAAAACCAACAGCTGGGGTTTTTGATGGAAAACATTCCACCAAATTGCACATTTTTCTATCTGTTGAGGTAAATTGCAGGGGATGAGTCTTCAGGTACAATAAACTTGCATAGCTTTTTTTTTTTTTTCTATTTCTCCTATTCTAAACTAATGATCTTGACAAATTTATAGTAATTTGTACTAAATCCTAGCTTTCCCCTATTTTTTTGATCTTACTGTGCATGGTGTAGCTTGTGGCCCAAAATGACTAATGTGATATAGGGACCTACATGACAGAAATTTTATTCTTCATCTACATAGGTTTTCCTTTGGTGTATCACAGGTGGGCTTTCCCCCCTTCCCCATTTTGGTGAAAATGGAGAGCATCGTTGTGAAAAGGGAAGCTTTAAAAATAACGTGTGATCTGGAAGCATGAGTGCATAAATTATCAGAGCCAACTTTCAAAATATGCATTTGCAAGTGTTACAATCAGATACGTTTCCGAAAGTAAACTGTAGTAGTTGTAAGATAAATGGCTCCCAAGGGGAAAGCAATAAATAGTACAGCCACACGCTTACTACGCCTCAGCTGTGTACTTCCATTATTTATGAAAAGGTAGAAATTAAGCTACAATTCCAGAAAACCCTTTGACCAGTGTATTTATTTTGCAAATATCTTTAAAAATAATATTAACCCCCCCCAACAGAAGAGTCATTGAAAGACTGGAAATTGGCTATGGATTTTAAATATGCATGAAGGGAAAAAAAATAAGGATGACTACACAATTTCCCTTGAAACCTTGAAATCCATGATACTGCAAAAAATTATTAGACCACTGGAAAGCCAACTCTTTTTCTGCACCTTATGTTGCCCTTTCTTTCTGTGTCCTTGCTTCTTGTATATGTGGATTGTAACAGCTTTGAGCCTTTTTGTTCTGTGATGGCCGTGGGAGATTCTTGCAAAAAATATTAAGTACTGTTGCTGTTAATGTGTCGGGGGCGAGGGGGTGGTAATTTAGTTTGGAAGGGACATCTCTGGAGCTCATCTAATTCAGCTTCCCAATGAAAAAAAAAAGGGCTAACTTCAAATGAAGATACCGGTTTAAGTGCTTTGTTGGATTGAGATCTAAACCTAAAAATTGAAAGGAAAAAGCTACGTGTTTCATGCAGCTGAAAGGAAGACTGAAAGACGAGGGCAAAAAGCCCTAGCCAAATCTACAGTTCTTACTTATCAACGTAAAAAACAAGCAGTTATCTCGCAACAGAAACATAGCTGGTAAAATCATGGAAATACTGGTTGTGAGTCTATAAACAAGTTTGCGTTGAAAACAGTTAGAACTGGCTTTTGGGATTTCCTCCCTGAATTCATGTAACTTATAGAAAGCATCTGGATTGCACGTCTAGACTGGATGTCTGTACCTCTGTATAGATTTTGAGATATCTCGGTAAAGGTATGGCAAGTTGGAAGGGTTGTTAGCCCTTGACTTTTTTCAGGGTTTCGGTGCCTTGAAGTTCTTCTCATTTTGTACCGACCCCTCAGCCGGCAAGTAAGCATATATAAACATACAGTGATGTATGGGGTATGTGATTAGGCTTTACCCAGCAGCACAAACTTGCGGGGTACTGTTTCCATCCATGTATGATCCCACTGAAATATATTCATAGATGACTTTGAGTGGTCTCCTCGTTGTCTCTCTCTGAGGGATTTCTCAGCGTCCAAACCTTCAAAGGTGTTGTTTGCAAAGGGCTCTCCGTTTCAGAAGTGTCCTTGAATCATTTGTTGCTGTGTAGGAAAGACTACCATTTCCATTGCTGCAGATATATCGCTCAGTATTAATATGAGAAGACGGAAACACGAGTAGTAAGATACTAACCTCACAGTTTATGGCACAGTGAAGAGGTCTTACTAGGATGCAGTAGAGTGGATGTGTTGTCTCATTTTAAGGAGTCAAACGTTAATAAGATCAGGGTTGTGTATCAACACCATATGCTTAATATGGACTTTGGAAATTGCAAAGCAGAGACAGCCCACTATAACTCACATCCAAACAGGACTGGGTGTTCAGAATGATGACCTGATAGCGTGGGAGAGTGCAGGGACTCTGTGTTCAAACGTGTCTGCAAAACTGCACGACCAAAATGGGTCCCGTGCTTCTGCAAACATACAGCCTCTTCTTGTGCCCCCACACTGAGAGCTGGAGCAAATTATCCCTCTTTGCAGATCTTGAATAAGCAAATACTCAGGGGGGCGAAGGGGTGGGTCCTTTTTCAGAAATTGCTTTGGAAAATGAAATTTGAAAGCTAAACAATGCAAGGTTCGTCTATATAAACAATTCTCTACCCCAGGAGTCCGCTATATAGAGACAAATATAGTCTGATTATCGAAAAGAATATTCAAATGGAAGCCAGCAGATAAAGCATATCATTTGTGTGGGCATGAATGGGGGTGGGCACTTACCCGTACTCTCATAACCCCACCATTACCAAAGGCATAGTCTGAAAATCCCAGGACTCTTTATTAAGTATCTTTTTTTTGCCTCCCGTTTTTAACACAAAAAGCAATTTACTGACAAATCATTCTGATGTAAAGGATTTTTGCATGCCTGAAATCATGGCTAAGCTTTAAGCAAGGAAAATCAATATATGATGTGTAGTTATCAGCCATGTGTACAGCAGCTTAGTATTATTGTAATAATGTTATCCCTGCAGAAGGAAAGCGGGAGAGAGGTATCTGCTGCTTCAGTTCAGCGTTCAGCATGAGCCCCTCTCTGCAGAGGGAGCTCAGGGAGCCCAATCCCCACCCCCAGGGAGGCAGCAGGCTGTCCCCTCCGTCCTACCAGCGGCCACCGCCCCTGGGACATGGTGACTTCTGGCGATGAACAGGCTCCGTATTCTCCAAGTAACTTCCTCATCCTCTATCAATAATGCTGTGCATTTTCATTTGGGAGAAACTGTAATTCAGGCAAGACTAAAACCAAAGTGAGAAGCAATAAAGAATATTTGTACTGCGAGGGACAGGTTCCTGGTCGGCGTTTTCTGTAATAACTCTGCTGAAGCCGATGACCCTTCCCAGTATGTCTGCACTCGGATGGGACTTCCCCTCCGGCTCCTTCCCTGCTGCTCCCAAGTGCCTGGGCAGACAGGGCATCTCTGCCTGCTCACAAATAACATCATACAGCCGTGGGCCAAGTAGTTCTGTCTTGTTAACCCAGAGGCACGACTTGTCCCTCGCTGACCCCCGTGAAAGACTAATGTGCTTCAGAGCTGGGGACAGGCTAACAACTGGGCTAAGTCCAAGCAGTTGGACCCTGGGCTTGAGAAGTCAAGGTGGGATCTTCCTCCCTTGTAAAATTGATGCCAGGTATGTGGCGATGAGTGGCCCTAATACCTTTGGCCGGTTCCCCTTGATGGCACTGTCACATGTATTTGAGCTCGTGTCCCCTAAGGACCCCCAGCCTGCGATGCAGCCTGTTGTGAAGTCAGGCCACGGGCGAGAGGAATTTTTTGAGGCTGAAGGGGAATATAAATAGCATGAGGGAAATACAGAGCAACACTGTGGCCTCTTTTCATCTTCGAGAGGCTGCTGTCACATGTTGCCTTCAACTTATTAATTAACCAGCTATTAAACATCATCAAATAATCTTGCAACTTCATCAAGTTCCTCTAAAGCGATGCATGGCAATGTTTTGCTCACCCAGAGAAGTTAAAAGCTGAAAGGAGAACTGTAAAATGAAGTCAGAGTATTCATTTCTGTGAGAGGTGTCCAAAAAACAGTTGTCTGAAATATTAGAGTAGCTTGTCTATTCTTGAAAACCTTTGTGAGACAATCTGAATGTATGAGTGTTCAGAAAGAGAAAGCCCAGTTTACCCCGGTTTCCTTTTTCCCTTGAGGCTGAGGCAACTCAGGCAGTGGCACAGGCAGGGAGAGCGTGCATGGATGAAGCTGCTCAGTGTTAAAAAAAACATTCTTCCCTGTTTAACAACATAAGTTACTCTACACTGCCTGGAAACTGTGATAAGAAACAGGACCACGCTTTAGAGATACCACGCTTTAAATTTTGAATAATGTACTACCAGGATGTTTAAAATAGCTAAAGCGCAAACTGATCACGCAGGCATAAAAGGGCACACTGGTTACATAAAATATAATAATGTACCCTTCAGCAAAGTGACATGTTCCATGTAGAATATAATGTCCTATATGAAATCGGTAACATATAAGAGAGTGGAGAAGAGTTTCAAAGACCAAGCGGGAGCAAGGAATAATACCAGAGAGTAGCACATGATGATAGATGACATGTGGACAAAATAAGAGAATTAGATTGAATCTCGGGGAAGATTGAAGTTCTCCAGGAGGAGATAAATATAATCTAACTCAAAGATATTTGGTAGGAAGGAGCTACTTACAAGGCAATCATGTTGGAAGTGCCTAAGTGGATTGCAAATCAGATATGAGCATGCAATGCAATTGAAAAATAAATGTATAAATGCCAATGCAATTCTGGCCTGTGCTATGACAGGGAGGAAGAAAGGGACACTTCTTCACACAACACACAGACGACAGTACTCGGTAGGAAACATTATCTTTGGGAGCCTTGATAATAAAGCTCCAGTGATTGGAGGTGACAGCGTGACGAGGAATGAGGATACTGCAGAGAAATTAGGGATGCAGAAGAGACAGACCTCCGCTGGAGCAGAATTGAGTAAGTCTGGCTGAGTGGCAACCGGCACATGGATGGCTGCTTGCGAAGAGCTGATGCAGGGAAGTGTGGTGGACCACGGGCGCAGCAAGCCTGAGATTGATCAAATGAAATGTCTTCCTGAATTTCGGGGGAAAAATGGTCAGTAAAGCTGTGCCATCTTCCTACAGAAAGGGCTAGGAGCCCCGTCTTTTGGCATGTAAGAGGAGTTAATATGTCTGATTCCCTAAGGAGCGAAAGGGAGCCTGAGCGTTACGTCATGCATCGTCCCACATCATGGCAGCGGGGTTTTGGTGCTACCACCGCCAAAGTTGAGGTCATGCGCTGTGAAGAAGAAGGGCTGAGATGAGCTAGAATCTTGTTCCACCTCTCCTTTCTCCTGCTCTGCCCTGAAGCAAGGATTCCTCAATAGTTCAAAATGTTTCAAGTACTGGGGGTGGCCAGTGGGTGTCAGTTTTGCTCTATGAAGCAACTGATGGAGCTTCCCTTATCTAAAGTAAGAAACTACCTCTTAAAGGAGGCAGTGGGAAAAAAAAAAAAACATTCCCATGGAGAAATATGAGGTCAGCCCCACAGTTTGGAGTTTTGGTTTTTTTCATAGCTCTGTCTACTTTAAGAGCAGTCAGAGAGGGTAATTCTCAGAGATGTCGTTGTCTTAGTTTTTCCTCTTTCAGTATCTCTGATTTTAGGGCAATGACAACTAAATGAGGGTTTTCAACAGAGCTCTTCTGTCTTACAAAAGAAGAAGCCACCGTCTACAGCCAGACAAACACTTTATTTCAAAGGGTCATATGTGCAAATGTGCGAAAGTCTTGCATGAGCCATCTTAGGATAACCTCGTGGGAGGGTCATGATCTTGTTGTCAGCCAATTAAGACAACCCAGTATAGTGCAGAAATCACTTAAAGATCAAGTCAATGCTAAAGACCTATAGCTACTTTGGATACAATTTCCATGGAAAACATCTTCAGATTTTAAGGTTCGTTTTCAATAGCTATTTTTAACCAAAATTCAGAGCCAAATGTGAAATTATATCCTTGTTGAATTAAAAACCATCTCAATAAAACCAAGCCAGCAGCAAGCCACTACGAAAAGCATTTATTTGCCTTTCTAATGCAATGAGTAAGCTGAGACCTGGTTCTTCTATAGGGCTTCATAATAACCTCTGTAAGTGTTTTTCATGAGGAACGTTTTGTTATGAGAAGACCACTCCTTAGCAGCGTACAGACGCAATAAACCGGCAAAAGAAATTCAGAGAAGAATTTTTAAGACAAAGATGATGATAATCTCTGCAAAAGTTTTTCTATTTGTGTCCTCATTCATAATGCTGTAAAATTTGAGCCTTTTTTTTTTTTTTTACTTTTGCAGATATCATATGAGGTCTTTTCAGCTGAAGTCAGTAGGAGAATTTCTATTGATGTTAGTGGTATAAGCTCAGGCCTGTGCAGTGAAGAAAAGATACCTAATAAAATGACACCTTCTTTACTCATTGTTCCACCACCCAAAATCTTAATTAGAAGAATCCTTCATGTTGCTAATAAACAGCAAGTAATATTTATTCTCCCAGATCTCAGAAAAAAAAAAGTGTATTGGCAGTAGCCGGGAGTAAAAGATTGTCTCTTTAATATAGAGACTGAATGATGTCTTCATTGATTTAAACCCCCAAAGGAGAACTGAAAAATAGAAACGCCTCCCTCTTAAAAACAAACAAATAAACAGGAAAAAGGAGGCATTTTCAAACCACAAGAATGAAGTTATGTTTTCTTTGCTTGCACAGTTATGTGTGGGTAATGCCTGGATGTAGAGAAATGTTATTCCTTTCCTGGAGTAAAATAAGAATAATAAATAAAACTTTGAAAGATGAAGAAATGCTCTACCACTAAATGAATCAGTCTCCTAAAAAAAGGCTGTGGAGCACTCCATCAGCTATGCTGCTGGAGTGAGACAGGGGAATGCTTTGCAATAAAAATTAACATGCAGCTTTAAAAGGCTGTGGTCAAATGTTGTTTCATGTAACACTGAGAGGAGCGTAAAAAGATGCTAATGTTTTATTTTTATGATCTAAATTGTTGCCTGTGGTTAATCAAAGTTAACCCAGCTCCACTTTAAAACTGATGAACAAATTAACTGGCCAGTTAATTTAAGGTGACTGTATTTTCACAATCAAACCCCAGGACACTTCTATGATGACACTTTGCTTATGGGCACAAGAGAGGCATACAAAACCCCTATTTTTTTAAATGTCTCTCTCTCTCTCTCGCACACTCGCACAGCCTCCATCAGAGCTGTATCCAAGTCCCTGCTCCTCTCACCGAGGTGTTCCTGAGTCTCAACACAGTTGACAGAGGAGAAGAAATACTATCAGCTTTATTTTCTAGGTGAAGAACAGCACTAGCAGGGATATTCACCCACTGTAAGTAACTAATTTAGCCAGCTGATACCTCCAGGCTCCCTGTGTAGTCACCAAAGAAAGAAATGCTCCTCTGGAGAGTGACTACAAGCAGGAATCTAATTTCAGTGCTTGGAGTTGCAATCTAGATGGATCAGTCTTTTCCATGGACTCCAGAAGCAGCCGAGGAGCGGGAGGCTAAACAAGGTGCCTGTAGCAGAATACCCCTTGCAAATGGAGGGGAAATGAATATCCTCCTCCAAAGCAAGGCATTGAAAGCGATTCATCCAGACTCAGGCTTAGTGCCCAGGCTGACCTTCACCTCCGAGATGACAGAGTGTCAGTCCTTGGCTCAGCTGTGCCGCTGCTGGAGGCGGAAGGGTGGGCATTTTTTTCTCAGGCGATTTTACCTTCTGACTTCATTACTCCTGACACTCTGACGACATACCACTTCTGCAATGATCAAAAGATGGTTTGGATGACAGCTTTTCACGCCCAGTGCTCGCTGTAGAGGTGGTACTTCACATGGAACTGCTCACTCCGAGTCCATGCGTTGTATGGAGCAGCACAGAGGAGCTCAATCCCTGCCCTCCTGCCCTGGCCTGGGACAGCTGTGCCCGTCCCCTGGTTCAGGTCATGTTACAGAGCCCCACACCTGCAGGAGCTGCTGCCAGCCTGAAAGATGCTTTAGCTGTTTAGTCCCTGACCATCACAGCAATTAGTTTTCGATCCAGCACCAACCGCTGCCTCTCCCTGGCTCCCCACAAGCACCAGCATGATGCTGGAAAAGCGGTGAAGGAAGAGGGAAAAGGACTGAGGAGGGTGAAGTACATGGCAGTAAATCCGTGCTGAGTTTTTTTGTAGTGATGTACACTGAACCGGGGGGGGGTGTTGTTTTTGGAAATGTGGCAAGTGAAGTGAATAAACAGGACATCCTTCAGGTGTTTTGAATAAAGGCCCTGGGACCCTGAGGGAAATCATGCAACCACCCAGGTAGAATCAGGGAGAACAGCCTATTTAAGTTCCAGGGAGGTCCGCAAACTCCTGCAACGTAAGGTGAGACATGAGCTTAAAACATGCCAGTTACTTCTCTCACGCACAGCATCCCTCTTCAGCAAAGGATGAGTGGCATGCCTAACAGATCCTGCTGAGCAAGAGCGAGCGCAGTCATTTAGACTCTCTAACTTTACGGTAAGGTCAGCTACTTGTTTCCTTGTTTGAAAACTCCTACCTGTAGTTGTTCAGAGTTGAAGCTGGACTGGCAGTGCGAGGACCCTGAAGGCACTAACGGACCTTAATGAGTGTGATCAGCCTCAGCTGGGACCTCCACCCACACTCCTGCCATTGGGCCAGGAGCCCATTGAGCTCAACCCCATGCTTTGCTCTTTTTCTGGGGGGCTATGGGTGGGGGGGGGGAGGTGCTGGTTTTCTGCTTGGCCGTAGTTGTGCTCCTGCCTAGCCATGGACCTTGCTGATCCTGACCTGCGGATTGACTTCTTGGCTTGACCTCAGACCTGCCTCATCGCTGCAGACTTGCCTGAAGATCTGGGTTCTTGGTTAGACCTGGCCATCGTCTCTGACCTGCCCTGTTCCCTTGCTGGGGGTTGTGGGATGGACCCTGGCTGGTGAGGTTCCTGGTGTGCTGGCCTGGGGCACCCCTGTGGCTCCTAGCCCCCAGGGGGCCAGTGGCCCATGCTGTGCACTTACAGGTAGGTCGGATTCAAAGAGAAAATGTCCTTATTCTTCAAGTCTTTGCCAAGCTTTAAAGAGGGGTAGTGGAAACTGTTTTCACATTTAGAATGCATGCATAGGGTGGCCTTACCTATTCTGTATGTCACCCAGGGTGAGAGCTATGAATATAGCTGTAGTAAGTATATCAGGTTGAACCCAGAAGGTAAGTGTCAGAAGCCTAACAAGACCTGCTCCCATGATGGTTGCAGCCTAATTTGGTAGAAGTCTTCTGTGTTGTAGAAGCCCCTTGAAAGCCAAATGGCAACTTTTGACCTTTTGAGATTCAACCTTTATGTTAACACTGTCATAGAGAAATGGAAGAACTCTGTTCCCACCAGATTTTCAGATGTTGCAAAGCCATGAGCCTGGTCATTTGTCACTGAATGTTCCCTGGTATTTGGCAATACTCAACATGACTGATGCCTATAATTTTGCCAAATTTCAGCTCAAGTAAGAACTGTCTATCTGCCTAAATGCCTCCAGCAGCTCCAGTAATTTAAATAGATCCCTCATGCTTTTGTATCAGCTGCTTCATGAACTTCATAATTCTGTGTTGTTCACTGTTCAGTGTTGGATGTATGTAATTCTGTTGGTACTGTGATTTCCAGCCATAAGCAAAGCAAGAGTTAATTCTTATTTTTGTTGAAGTACTAAGTGGGAAGCTAGGTCATGCATAAGTCCTCATTGTGCTAGGTGCTGTACAAGCAAAGAATAAAAATGATCCCAGGCTCAAGGCTTCTCTGTTAGTAGCTTGTGTGATAATTAGATTTTGTTAGGACACTTTAGAATTGCCCTTCCTCATAAATGATATATCCATATACATTTATATCTCCATAATAAAAGAGAAAACCTGTACACTTTTAGTATTGATAGTAAAACAGAAAATATAATACTATTTTCCAAGTAACTTGGATATAGCAATTGGAATACATGGGGGTGAGGGAAAGGATCTTTGTTTCTTGTATACTTTCGGGTTATATACACCTAAAGCTGGCCACTTCACAGAAGAAGGAGGAAGTGTTTGTTGTGAAAATTCTCCCACAGAGCACACTGGATTCAGGTGGAGAGTACAGAGCAGGAGCTGGTGCCCTTTAAGAATCAAATATTGCGTCTTCATGAATAAAGCTCTAAAAGTAAAGATAAGAGAAGAAAATACAGCAACCATGTGATATATTAGCAGAATGTTTTACAAAGTCCCCCACAAAGCATCCGCTGCTCTTGAAAAGCCTAACCAGCCCAAGTGAGAAACTATTCACAAATTTAGTATTCAGATTACATACTCTGCCTTTTCAACTGCTCTCTGTACAATGAATGCCTGTACAACTACAGTAACAGACACAGATCTACAGTTTCTGTGGCCTTTGAGCTATTATGAGTATTGTGCCTCTCCATAAATTACATCTGCATGTCCTGAAAATACCAACTGTTTTAATAGGAATTAATCTATAGGCTTTTATCTTGGTGAAATACAAGGGGTACAGTATGTTGTGTCCCTTTTAAAATTAATAGGGTATGCTCTGAAGATATTCAAGGATGTTCATTATTTTCTTTATAGGTCTCTTTACTGATGCCTATAAGCATAAAACAGTGCTTTATTGTAGTAAAGAGGAGGAGATGGAATAATGAATAGATTAGTCCTTATATGGTTTTTAGACTGCCCAACGCACAGTAAGTAAAGAAAGGTCTACATTTGTTCTCTTCAGAGTATATTGGGATTTGATCCAGTTTGTCTTCAAAGTGCCTGTTCTGTGGGTAGAGAAGAGAGGGTTCAGTCTAAAGGCAAGAAAGCTGACGCAGGGGTCTGCTGCTCTGTGGTGTTTATAGCTGTCCAAGGCAACAGTGTGTTAGGTATGTCTTTTTAATTTGCTAAATCTAAATAAAGCTGCAGCTTTTGCTGCAACAAACTACTATTTATGTGAATACCTAATACAAGCTTTTGGGGAGTGAACTCCTAGACTACCTTGACCTTATACAGGCATATAAAAAAAGGAGGATTAGATAATTTAAGCCAGAATTTACATAAAAGCATTACAGCTGTTTTGAATAATAGTTCTCTCTCACATGCATGTGCATACGCACGCATATATATGTGTTAAATGTTGCATATTTTGCTGAAGACAGGCTGAGCCCACCACTAACCTATCAAAGCACATTGCTGACAGGTGATAAGGAATTAAATTCTTCTCCCAGGTGAGATGGGGGAGCTCTATTATCTCCAGCACACAGGAGGTGGACCGAGACCCAGGGAGACTGAGTGAATGTCTGGAGGGACATCACAGGTCTCAAGAGTAGGTGGCTGTTGGCACAGCCTGTGATCCCCCGGGCAGCTGGGCTTGTGTGGCAGGACACTGCCCCATTGCAGGCAGGGCTGCGTGAAGGCTGCTTAGGTCTTGTCGGTGGAAATGGAAGGGAAAAGGGCTGCCCACTGGGCTCACAGGAGCTCCAGGGACGGCTCTTTCAGAGATGTGCTGAAGTGACCTCTGTAACATGGCAGAAGTCCATGTCAAAGCTGAGAACTGCTCTCGGGGCATTGCTCGGCAGAATTAAAACTCTTGTTGCATCTTCACTGCACTTTAGAAATGGAGAACTGAAATGCGGAGAAATAATGACTTGGCTGAAGTTACATGGAGGACCTCTGACCGAGGTTGGATGTGAACCCTGGTTTCCTGATCCCCAAACCATCACTTGGTCTTCAGGATCAACACAGTCACTCTGCCAAGTATTGTTTGGGGGCAGGTGTGTGTGGTTGATGTTAATCACCACAGAGCTCTTGCTGCAGCCTCTGAGCTGAGTTTTGTATTGGAACCAATGATTCACCCCTGTGTTGCTGTAGTGAAGATGGGCCCATCTCTGCAGTCCTTGGAGTTAACAAGCTGACTTTTAAAGGCAAATCCTTTCACTCTGTTCCCTGTCCCTGACTTTTCTTTTGGTCACTCCTCCCTGTTTTGACAGCTTCATTTGGTTTTGAAAGCTTATGGAGCAGCAGGATTAAAAAATCAGAAATAATTATGGTAGAGGATGGGTCTGGCTTTTCCCATCAGCTTCCATGGCTCAAGCAGGTTCCAGCAGCTTTGGGAGAAAAGCTGTTAGCTATTAAATTATTACCTGTAAGGAGAGCCAGCTGGAAGCTTACAGTTTTCAACATTTTGATGAAAAGCACCATAAAAATCTTGACAACAAGACTTGTAGCATTTCAGTGATGTGTTTTGCATTTGTCCCTGCTTTTCAATGGTCTGTAAAAGAGATCAAAGACTTCAAAATGCTGACAAGACCTNGAAGGAAGGGGGGGGAGGCAAAACCCAAAGTGTGTGCTGTTGAGTGAATTCATTTTAACAGCTTTTGGGAAGTCACTTTCCATCTGGAGGAGAATGTCCACAAGGAGAGTTATTCCGGCATAAACTGTTATGGTATAATTACACAGCTATAGCTATGCCAGTCTCTTTTCTGATGTAGGCAAGCCAAGTCTGGTTGTTGAAACGTAGGCGTGGGAAACAAGAAGTCTGCTTTCTAGGCTCAGCTCTGAGTGCTCTTTGTGGCCTTGGGCCAGTCCCCTAACCTTTCTGCCTCCTTCCTATGCAAAATGAGAAGAGTTAAATTAACCCACTTCACAGATGTGGCGTAATGACTAATTGGCTAAAATTTGCAGTGCTGGGGAGAGAGCTGTCTATTAACTTCAGTGTCTTTGGCTGGCTGAATAATTTAACGTACTTTTAAAAGTGGAGTTTGTCTCCCTCTCTCAGGATAGGGTGGCTCTGCCAGCACAAAGCAGAATGTCATCTGATGTGAAGTGGCTGAGCTAATTAAACCTGGGTTTTACTTTACTGCCTCTGGCAACGGTATTGTGCTCACGTGTACCTGGAGCAAGAGTTAAGGCTGCAGTTCAGATTTTGCCTGAAAGCAGAACTTACAGGTACCTAGAGCCTTTGCAGGCTCTTGATACACAAAGAACATGGGTACGTAGTGATGGAGGTACTGTCACCAGTGCATGTCTGAACCTCACTGGCAAAATGTGTGTGTTTATCCTCTTTCAGTACCAGTGAAAATAAAGCGTAACTCCCCATTATTCCTGTTGGGTGAAAAGTCTCAAGGGTGTATGGGCAGCCTGAATTCTGATGCTTCCTACTGTTTGCTTAACTTTGCAAATTTAAATTTAATAATAGCCATGTGTATAATGCATGACATGCGCAACCACAGATTCTCAGTAGACCGTTAACTCTGGTGCCTAATAATGGCATTACCGTGGTCACCAGCACCCAGCAGTCCGGTTTCGACGCAGAGATGCTGGAAGAAAGGACGGACGATCCTATTGCACCTGATCCAAGACCTGTCGAAGGCAAGGGGAAGCTGCTGTGAGAGAGCACATGGCGCGTTCGCGGTTGGCACCGGAGACACGGGGCTTTGCCTTGCTGTCGGTGGTGGGTTCGGGTCAGGCCCCCGACGTGGGACTCTGGCACTGGGAGGTGTTTCTTCAGCCCCGGCTGTGAGGCAGAGCAAGGTTTTTCCTCAGGAGAATAATGCTGTTTCTTCCCCTCTCCCCGCCGCGCCGGCTTCTCGGGAGAGGGAAAAAACGGCGTCGAAAGGCTTTTATTTTAACCGGGCTTTCTCTCCGAGGCCAACACTTACAAAAAGGAAAAGAAATTACCTCATGTTTACTTTGAACGTTCACTTAGGTACCAAGCGCGGCGACTCTGAACCCGTCCCCTCCGGCTTTACGCCGTCCTCAGGCTGCCCACCCCCACCCCGGGCTCCCACCGCGGCGGTTCATTAGCGCAAAGGCGATACGGTGGGGGGGGGGAGAGCGGCGGGACGAGGGGCGGCGGGCGCTGCGCACCCGCGGCCGCCCGGTGGTTAAAAATAGAAGTGCTGAATCATGACTCCGCCGGCAACTTCACCCGCCCGGCGGCGGCCCAGCGGCTGCCGCTCCTGAGGAGAGGAGGAGGAGCGGGGAGGGGAGGGACGAGG
>VYZV01036304.1:0-20576 GCA_013401275.1 Pandion haliaetus | reverse complement strand
GGTTTTGGAGACAAGAAGTGAAGCTGCCTGTTTTCCAGTAAGTAATGGAGAAATTCCAGGAGCCAGGGCTAAATATACTTGGCGATCAATACAGAAATGGCTCATTGTGAATAATTTAGCTGCCTGGTGCAGTGAGAGTTTTGAAACTAAAGGCAAAAAAGAGGCCGTGGAGGGAGAGAGGAAATAAAATTCTTCTCTGGTCATGTCATATTCTTAACTTTTCCACTNTATATCAAATGATAGCTAGGGGGTGTCATTCTATACAGTTACTTGGGTTTCTGGAAAGTAATAGCTTGTTCTGTCTCAGCAAAGTGCTTCCAGAAACTTTAAGATTGCTTCACACCACAAAATGCATGATCTGGGAGTATTAAGTGTGATGTTTGGTCCCATGCTGTGGCAGATAAATAGGGTTAGAGTGAACAGGTGTGTGTACAGGTGTGTGAGCACGTATGGTGGTGTGAGACAAAGCGTTGTAATAACTGTTTGGAGGGGGAACGTACACGGGAGGGCTTTATTTTGTTTAGATCGGGATGGAGTCTCCTGGAGTGTGTGTGAAAAGAGCAATTGTTACTAGTACCCATCTCCTCAGTGTATTCCGGCCGTGAGAGCTGATAATTGATAAATCATTACCATCCTGGCTTGAACAAAACAAGTGCAAAGTCAGGGAAAAACCCTCTCAGATCAGGTAACAATGTGAGTGGGGACAGACAGGGGTACAGTGAGACCATGATGATCCCGGTGCCGCCTGCCCAGGAGGCAGCTGAATTTCTCTACTCACATAATTTGCAGGAAGAGTTCAGTGATTTGCAAATGAGCACATGCAGTACACTCGTGTGTTTCTGTAGGCAATGGTTGCAACAGCAGTAAAATGGGCAACTACTTAGGGCTTTAAGTAAGTTTAATCATTTAATGGTTGATACTGACAGGCGTCTTTGAGGGTGTACTTTTCTGCCTTGCAGCACTGCACTTTGACTATGGAAGCAGAGGCTGCTGATGGATATATAACATGTAAGTAGTCATTTCATTTGATTATTCTGAATTACTTTTCTTTTCCCACTGTCTTTTCTATAATGCTGACACCTGAAACTTTAGCTTCCTTGTGTATGGGGTTTGCATTGAGATTGACAGTGAATTAATAGCATTTAAACATAAACTTTGTGTATGACTGAAACATGCACGGGGACGGGTGCATGGGTGAGTACCTCTAGCTTTAAATATCTGCTGAGGATGAATGAACTTTGCAAATGAGAGAGACTTCATCTTCAGAAATTCAAATTGCAGCCAAAACCTTTTTATGCCTTTCACTATGAATTTCTCCTGTTTTCTGTGTCAGGGTTTGTGTAAGTTGTTTAACTGTCTGTTAACGCAGACCTTTGGGGGGAAGGTCTGCACGGTGAAGTACTGTTTCAGTCTTCTCCTGCCCAGCCTTGATTTTTGGTGTCCACAAATGGAAAAGTAAACCTAACTTCTCGAGACAGAGCAGCTGGGGCGAGGTTTGTCACAGCTCTGTGTGTAGAAGACTGGTGACAGTAGCTTTGGGGGGGCTTTTAAAATCAGTCAGTCAAACATTTACTTGTGGCCACCCAGAGTTCAGTTTTTACAGGCTGTGGAAGACCCTGTGGGTAAAGGAGGGAAGGGCGAAGGGAGCGAGCGAGTTGTACTTTTTAATCGTTGTGTTGCTCTGCTGAAGAAGGGGACGGAAACTTACAGGAGGCTTGTTTTGTGAAAGCAGGTGACAATGAGCTTTCGCCCGAAAGGGAGCACTCCGGCATGGCCATTGACCTCACCTCCAGCACACCCAATGGGCAGCATACCTCCCCCAGTCACATGGCAAGCAGTAAGTCTCCTCTTAAACCTGTTTCTTTCTAGCAGTGGGTTTGGGTTAGTCTGGTCCTCCGGGTCCTCGGCTTGCTTACCGGGTCCTCGGCTTGCTTACCGGGTCTTAACCACTGCTGTAGGCATTGCTAATAAAAGAAGAGAAGGACAGGGTAGATTTTTTTTTTCTTCTTTTTTCTTTCTTTCTTTCTTGTTCATGCTGGTGTCTCATCTAAACATGAACGGGATTACTAGTCTGAACTATCCCAAGGTGGCATTTGAGAGCTGGTCCTTACCTGTTCCAGGTAGGAAAACACTAGGCTTGACATGTGCTGGTTTTGTTTCATCAGGTTTTGAAATCCAAATGGAAATCGTTGTTGCTGTTATTATTATTATTATTATTAGTTACTGTGCTTCCCAAAACAGCTTGAAGTAGCTTTATTTGAAAACAAACACATTTTATTTATAAAAAAAAGCTTTACTCTGGCAAAAGTATAAAGTTAAAATATCTGGGTTTGGTGGCAGGTTGTATTTTACTATTCCATATAGAAACTTCAGCATCCTATTCATTACCTCAGCTTTGCCTTGGCAAGTCCGAAAGTGGCTGGGATAATTGGAAGTTTATGGCACTCAGTAGTCAACTCTCTAACAAACTGAAAGGGTTTTGTTTTAGAATGTTAAGGGAGAAATTGAGAAAATGTAGAGACATTTGGGAGTCTACCCAGAGTGTCAAGTGCTCATAAGATTTTTATAATTATTTTCATGCTGTATTTTAGAGGTGGATAAAAGTAGTTTACACACATTTCATAAATGCAACATCCTTTCTTTCCTGTGTGTGAGTGCCATAGCGTGTTTTACTGGTGGTTACAATGTTACATCAAGATTTTACCTTAAAGTAACTCTCTACTTGTACTCAAAGCCATGTAACATGCTTTGCTTCCAATATACTTTCACAGGGTTCCTCTCTACGTAATACTGATTTTCTTTCTAGTGTGCGTACTACAGATACATATTTACCTTTTTGAACTGAGTGTTTGTATAATAACCCAACGAAAACTGTGAAAGGAAAAGAGAGCTTTTAGGGTTGCTTGCTTTAAAATACACAGTGTATTGCCTTCAGCGTCTTTTTTACTGAGAGAAAGATGTTACTTTCCTTTAAGAGTTCTTCTTTCCTCCTGCAAATTATGAGTAAAACGCAGTTTTTATGAGCCTTTAAAACTGAGGGTTATTATGAAGATGTCCCAATTATATACGTGTTGCTAGAGAATATGATTGCTAATACTCTGGACTGAACTTTATATGACAAGAGATCATAATTCAGCATCTTTAGACAATTCCAATCCTGCTGCACTGGGATTCTGATAGATTTTATTATGTTGTAAAAGTTTTACTACTCACTTTCTTCATTTTCTTTGTTTCCTTTTTATTAATGGGAAGCCTTCATTGGAAGGGGAAAAAAAGCTCCCTGTTTTAAATCTTCTTTATAATCTAGACTAAAAACCAGAGTCAAATTAGAGAACAAAAAGATCTGGGATGAAGTCATGCAAAAATACTTTAACACATTCAATATTTTCCTGTTCATTGTGTTAACATTTTCAATGGTTTTTAAGCTTCATTACTTCTTGCAACACACCTGTATCTGCAGCTTTGGTGGATATCTTATTTTTTTAAATGTGTTTTGTGGTATCTCACAGGTGTCTCAACTACTTTCATCACTGCTGGTCTGAATTAAGCCTGTGCTGCTGTTGGAAAATTAGGGGCTCTGCCTGGGGTTCTTAAGGCAAGCAAAACTCGAGCTTCTTAAATTTGTTGTAATTTATTTACTCTTTGCAGGCATAAGAATGTTTTGTAGAGAGGTAGTTTGTTCTGTCTTGAACATGGAAGGTATTGATTAGAGGTTGTTGGCTTTTGTGGCAGCTGTTATGTTGGTTCATTTAAGGTTTTTGGCCAAATCTTGAATCTGGCATGTGTAAACTAAATTGCCAGGCTGTGCTTTAGAGCTTTCCACCTGTTTTGCAGGGCAGAGGAAATCCTTTTAAAGGTTCAGTAACCCAGGGACCTCTTTTTTTGTTGGTGGTGTTGTTTTAGGAGTGGTGGAAGAGTAGGGAGGAATGGCTGTTCGAAATACTTTGTATGAATTTGGTAGCTCCCACTGGATCGATCCATCATCCTTCGTTGTAAGCGGAGGAAGTGGCCGCATTGTATTTCAGTATGGTTTAATTTCTAGTGGAGTCACTGGAGACTGATCTACTGTTGGCCTGCCATTATAGTGAAGCCCAGGGCATGTCATTCTGACTGGGTAGGGTTTGCTAATGGAGGACGTGGTACGTGGCTCAGACCCCAAATGTTTCACTCCTGGTTTTGTTGCCAGTCATCCCCAGAAGGTGGATGGCTCTATTTAGCTGTGCGCTCAGGATGTGCACCTGCAGGGCAGACATCTAAGTTTTGACCTTTGTTCTCATGTTCCATTGCATCGTTTTGAACCACAGCTCTTAATTTAGCCTTAATTTGTGTCTGGCTCAAACAGAGACAAAACCATAAGAAGCAAATTTCTTGGATCTGTACCGAAACGACTGAGCAGTGCTTTCCCACCAACAGTAAAATTATGTGCTAGGTAAAGAGTTTTCTATGTTCATTAGCCCCTGGCAATCTGTGTTAGCAGGAGTTCTGGCTGGGCTACTGATGTTTTCAGGTTCTATTCCAAAAGGTTTCAGGTTAAATATTTTGGCTTGTCTTGGAGAGCTGTCTGCTGCATCCTTTAACCTATTATCATTTTCAAGTATCTAGACGGTATGTATAGGTTATGGATGGGGCTGACACTCAATTTTCCTTGTGAATGAGATGATCCTGAAAGATAAATCACAGTAAATCGCCTGTCATAGCAAACTAATGATCTTATATATACCTTACGGTATGTATCTGCCTTTAGCAGAACACTGTATGTATGTTGGCAGATGCTCCGTTCTGAAATACATTATTGTAGTTTTATGTAAGCAAAGATTTAAAATACGTGTAAATAGTCAAACTGAATAGGTTGACAGATCATCTCACTTGCCTCTGCAGTAAAAGAGAAATTAGTGCTATACCTGCTGAGTACAGATGATACATTTACATAGCCCCAGATCTGGAAGTCCAGATTTTCTTTTGATCTTCCTTAGCAAAACTCTTCCAAAGGCTGACGCCCAGAGTTGGGCGTCAAAGGCCTGCTCAATTAACTTCGTGTTGATACGAGGGAGTTCCCTGCATGGCCCTAAGCCCACCTATAGACCCCACAGAGTTCAAGGGAGTCTGACTTGTTGCCTTTGGTGAATGTTGTACTGAGCTGTAAGTGATCAGGAACATCTGAATAGGAACTTGCATGCTAATTAAAGGCTGATCGGGAATCCTTATAAAAGAGGCTTTAAAAAGAAATAATTCCAAGTCACCTCCTCATAATATCACACTGAGTTCTTACTATAATTATTAGAGAGAGAGAGATGTGGTGTGTTTGGTTTGGGTTTTTTTGTTTTTTTTTTTTTCCTGTAAGTTAAAATGGACTTAGAAGAATGTGCCCCTTGAACAACGGTGCCCCTGCAGTTTCTAATTAGTTGACTCGATGACTGCTTTGTATAGGTTGAAGGATATTTCTCTAAGACCACTTGCCTGGTATCATACAGAAAATACTAACAGCAGCTATTAGCATCTGACAGTCAATGACAGAGGAAATTTCCTCTTAAATTAGAGACTTTACAGTGGGTGTCCCAGATAAAGTTATCTCTGCTTTCATAGACAAAAGGAGCCCTTAAAAGAAACAGAGTCAGAACAATCATAAATATCAAACCAAACATCTGATGTTTAAAACTGATTAAAATTGTGGTATGCTTTCAAGATGTGTTTATAGTAGCTTAAAGTATTACTAAGTTATTAAGAAAATAAGCATTGTCAACTGACTGTTGCTGAAAATAATGAGGCGATCGCATTTTCTCTGTGGTGGGGAATGATCATGCTGTCTGACAAGATATAGTTATTGGAACAACAGTATTAAGTGTGAGTGATCTCAGAAGCAGTATTTAAAGAGAACTCGGGCAATGTCTTACTATAACGTAGCTAATACTGTATTCCCAGTGATCCGGGTAGAGTGGAGTGGACTATCAGTGGCATTCTTTTTTTTGTAATTTCAAAGCCCTAAATCTTTCTGGATTACTTTCGTTTTTCAACTCTAAATTGTCATAGAAGCCCTGTTTTGTCACAGTTGTGTTGCCCTGAGCAGAAAGTTTCATGTACCACCGCTGTATCAGCACCACATCTGTATGGATGGAGAAATGTAACTGCGGAGCCTGCCTTTTGGAATGAAACTGTGTAAAATTAGAGGTTGCTTCATGCCTCAGCTACGCGGCAAACAAGCCTTGCCATCCCCAGAGCCTACTGCCCAGGGACTGGGCACTTGCACGGGAGTTCTTTTTGGCTCAGTGTTTTTTCAGTAGGATGAGGTGACAGAGGCTAAGCCTTGGCAGAAGGCTTTTTTTTAGGGAGGGTGGTTGAAGCTGGCTGGGCTGGACTCGGGGAGGACGGACTGAATTAGTGCTTTGAGGCAGTCACTCCCTGACATGTGCACTGGGCCATGAAGAATTCTGGCAGCCAAATTGCTGTGCTTCGAAGTGGGGATTCAGGTCTCCAGTTCTTCCAAATATCTTGGAAAGTGTGAAACACTGCATATGGTGCTAAAAGCTTGGACCAGATAACCTCGCGATGCTGAGGAATCTCTTTCCTCAGCAGCCTTTAAGGAGTTGGGTAGGCAACATCTATTGGTCTGGGTATCTTTGATCCTGCCTCATACAGAGAGGTGGACTTTTGACAGTTGCTTGAGATGTCCTCCAGTCCTTTGTGTCTGACTTTCTAACCTTGACAGTTTGATGTTTAGAGAACTCGGCTGTGGAATTTCACGATGATGCCCAATACAGGCGTACCTGTGGTTTTACAGGTTAAAGGATGGTGAAGATGCCCTATACCAGGATGAGATTAGACATAAGGGATGAGCTCAATAAAACGTGGCAGGGAACCGGAGGAAGTGAGCTCCTTTGACACTTACAGGAGCACTGACTTTGCTTCAGTCTTTTAACCTCTGACTCCCTGAGAATTGCCAGGGGAATAATACTCATCAAAGTTTCAGCCAATGGGTTTAGCTTTCTTGAAGTTTAAGGAGGAAAAATAATAAATAAAAAGGTGACAATCAGGCTTTAAACAGAAATCTAGTGGTTTGTCCACCCCTAAGAAACTGAAGCTCTGTAGAGTAGCGTTNAAAAAAAGGAAAAAGGGTTACCTGGAAATGAAACACTTGCTGGGATGCACCTTGGATTGTTGTAGCTTCATCCACATCAGCTTAGATTTTTCACGCTGATATGGTTAAAATCATGAACTATTTCCTCTGATACAAACTCTGTATGTAAACGAATGCTGAGTAGCCACTGAAACTACTAGGTGTTTAAGTAACTACATCCATAGCTCACGCTCCAACGGTGGAGGGTTCCCCTGTATATTTTCCATATCTTCTGTCACAGTGTCTCTGGCATTCCCTGTGGAGTCAGATACTCGGCTGCAAAAACATTCCTCTCTCTTGGTGAGTGTTATAACGAGGGTGGAGCAAAATGATCAGTTAATCTCATTAAATAGGTTTATATTCATTCTGATGGAAGTCTCTGGAGAGGTCATCTGCCAGGGCTTTGTTGCAGCACACACCTTTCTTAGGGAGCTTCTGTTATTCTCTTGGACTGTCAGGTTCTGTTAACTTTCCTTGGTACACACCCTGTTACAACACTCGGTGCTCTTGCTAGCTTGGTAGTCAGCAAGTTTTCAGTGTTTGCTTCAGGAATTTCAGTTCCTTTTCAGACATGCCAACAAAAAGAACAATCCTCATCTTCCTTGAAATACATCACTTTGATAGCAGCTGGATGACGAGATACCCATTAGAGATCGCTCTGTCTTTCCCATCCCTGAACCTGGGGAAGGTGCCACTCCTGTTGAAATGGATGGGTATTTTCTCCTGGGAAATTGGATCGAGGGCTTGTTTCCTGTTCCTGTGGGCCACAGGCTCTGTCTAGTCCTCCAGCTAAGTGACAGTTTGCAAAACTAGGTTTTACAGGTGGAAATGCAGCTACCTGTGCCATCTTTATGCATTACTGAGGGTGAGCTGTGCTCATCCTCCTCGCAGCGCCAAGAGGGCGCCTTGAGGGAGTGATGCTATTCTAGCAGGGAGGAAAAAGGCATAGCCCTCTTCTGCTTTTTCCTCAGTAACCCCAGTGAAGGAAACTCCTTGGGGGATCCACCTTGAAGCAGCTCTGTAGATAATTTAAGAGAAGGCTGTGCCACTGCTCTCTGTAGTAACAAGACCTGTTGCCAGCCTGGATGTGGAGCCTGTGCCACGGCATGTTGTCCCTTGCCTAGAGTGGTGAACACTTGTTTGGAGTACAGGTGGCTGACTGCTGCATCCCAATGGAAGGAAGCAGAGGCACAATTATAACTGAGAAGCAATGAGGCTTGACAGGTATGGCTCTGGGCTAGGTGACAAGAGTCCCAGTTTTTCTCCTGACTCTTGTCATCGTAGGGGAGTGCCTTCATGTTTCTGTGCCACATTTTTTCCCCTATTGCCTTTTTTTGTCTGAATCACAGAGGCTGTAGATCACTTAGGATGGAGGTTTGGATGGTACACGTTAGGCCTCGTCAAAAGTGGGAATTTTATTACAGTATCTACTTTGCTTAGGGGTGGTTTTACATTTAATTTTTGCAGCCCCACAGTAAGACACATTCAGAAATACCTTAATACCAGTGTAGCTTATTTCCTGTCCCATGCAGGAACAATTGATGTAGTCCTAAAGCACCCTGTTCTGGTGTGATTACATTAGAGCAACCACAGCATTTTGACTCTTCCCATACAGCTGAGCATTACCAGGTCTGTGTATGGACAAACCCCTCTTTACACTATCCAGCAAAATGTACCCTTGATCTGAAGCCAGGTCTACATTACCGGCTTCTGCTGGCACTGCTGTGTCAGCCTGTGGCTTTGAAGAGTTGTAATCCTTCACAGGAGGAGTGATGCTGACAGAAGCTCCTGCTGTGAGCATAGCCCTGGCTGGCAGGGTCACCTGCAAGTGGTGTTACAGGTGTTACATTGGAGTGTACCGTAAAACAGCAGACAGTGTTCCTGGAAAAGCATGTGGTTGATTGATCGCCCTCATTTCTGTGCTGATAGGTCATGAAAACTTCTGTGAATTAGAACCTTTTTTTTTTTTTTTTTTAAACTTACTTTTGCTTTCTCCACACCTCTTATTTTTTTGCTTTCCAGTTTTGGGGTTTATTCCTATAACTCTATGTGGCCAAGGCATAGCACCACAGAGGTGGTGGGCTTTGCATGTATTTTTTAGCTCATGGTTGCTCTCTATTTGGCCCGTCCAGGGGTCACAGGGTTCTTGGTCTCTCCTCTGGTAAAGCTGAGATTGCTGGTCGGATCTCTGTGGTCTCTCGGGAATGGGGGGAACACCTGTAGGTGGTTGGAGGTCAGTCCTAGGGCCAAACTGCACTCCCAGCTCTGGTGTGGAGGGTGTGAGTATCTGCATCTACCAGCTGGTGGTGAATGAAAAAGACAGCAGAGGTTAAGTGCATCATCTCCCTAAATAGGTAGAAGCCCCTCTTCTTAGCAGGCTGTGGGTTTTATGCAAGGTATAAGCCAAGGAATCTGATTCACTCCAGACATACCTCCACTCTCCCCACCATGGCTTCATGTTACCTGGAGAAGCTGCAGAGACTTTATTTTCACCTGCTCTTCTGCTGAGGTATTGGTACCACCTGTGAGGCTGTTCTGGGCACAGGTGTAGTCACTGCAGCAGGGGGGAGAGAAAGGGAGGACTAGTAGGAATATTAAAGTCCTTTCCCTATTACTGGGCTGGGGAAGGTCTTTTGAGGATGCAGCTCTACTGTTGACCTTGAAGCTTCATGTGGTGGGGATAGAAGACTGAGCCACATCTTGGTGCTGTCAGTGTCAGGTCATTTGTCCTGCGGGGTGGAAGTCTGAAGCAGTTTCCAAAGAAGGTAGGACATACTGGAACACAGAAAATCCAGTCACTTTGTCTGCCTGTCCTATCATCTTTTTTCTCATGAAGTTTCCTCTTATGTGAGGAGGTAAGACAGTCCGTGTTTCATCTCCAGCTAATGGAAGGTCTGGGCAGGGCTCGCAATAGAGGTGTTCCATTTGTAGTTAAACCACGTATGTGACAAAGCTTGAGTTTCCAATGAGGGATATTTTCTTGTGTATTGCCTTTGTTGCTGTGCTTGAACAAGTGTTATCCTAAAGATATCGATGCTGTGACCTGCAACAGTAAGCTGGAGTCTTCTCAGCAACTTATTAGTCATGTTTCCCTTGCATTCCCCTCAACCTCCAAAAAACCCTAATTCCATCAGAAGAAAGTGATGTCCTGTTTTTTCTCAAGGGACATGTGTTCCCTCAGTCCATGAAAGTTATGTTGGTGAGTGGCCCAGAAAGCTGGCTAGAGAAGCCTGTGATATGCCCAAGTCCATGTTAATTTTTCTCATAATTACTCTTTGATTTGGGAATGTGTGTGTCTGTGTGTGCAGTCATATGAGAATTGACGCCTACTCTTTCCTAGTCCTCAGCTCAGCCTTCGGAGATTTTTATGTTTCCCTCTGCAAGCAAATGTGCTCTCTTAGGTAATGGTCTAGCCATAAAACACAAACTGAGAGAATTTTTGGTAACTGTATCTGTGCATCCTTGAAACTCCCGCAGCATGAATTAAACACACCCACTTCTGTCCAAAGAGCAGCAAACAGGATGGTATAAATTCCCTTCTTCTGAAAATGAAAGAAGCTGCCTCTTTCTGTATGAAAACAGCAAGTCTTTTACACAGAAGAGATATGAGGTCTATTCATTTGGGGAGGAGTAGCTGTTCTCTTTAAGTCATGGATGGTTTAAAAGTTTCCAGGAAAGAGTCACAGTAGATTGAAGACCTTGTTCTGGTTAGCAGCTGGGTCTGTGATAGGGGAAGAAGGCTCAAGCAAAAGAAGAAAACGGGGTTTGGTTTTGGTGGGTTTTAATCTTATTTCTTGAGAAACTGATATCCTGCAGTGTGTGTTTTGCCTTGTCCAGATAATGGCCCCTGAAGGGGAAAAAATCTTATTAATTAGTGGTTTTGCATACTGCTTTTAATTGTCTGTTCCCAAGTATGGCCTTTGTATTGCATGTGTAGTATCGTGGTGAGGGGCCTCCCTCCCTGCATCTCTGGAGAGTTTGCAATGATCTGGCACCTGTGCAGAGTTTGCCAGAGTACAGAAATATTTTAGAATACACCGTTGGACCTCAAATTCACACCATGCCTTAATCCTCATCACCTTTCAGATACAGGCATGTCCTAGACATAGATGTGTGTAATAGTTTTACGGTTTAATCTCCCAAAATTGGGTCAAATTTAGCAGTTGTTTTGACCTTGTTACCAGCACAGGTAGTTCCTGGGTGAGTTTCATACATCTCCATGCAGCTGTGTGGAACAATCTGGGGTATCAGCTTTACTTGAAACCCCGTTTGAAAATTTCCTCTAGCTTAAGTATACAGGCCTCTCTCTCCATCACTGTTAGGTATTATCCTTTGGACAATCTATTCTTCTAGAGTGTAATGTAATAATATCTCCTCATTATATCATGCTTTTCCAACAATAAATCTTCAAGAGCTTCACAAAGCATGCCAGTTGAAGAGATACAAATGGGTGAATAAAATTGTAGGCTGAAGAGGTGGAGAAAAATTGGAGAAATTAGTGTTAGTATGAATTCAGCTTCTATAGGTGGGAGGCAGTCAGCTTCATCATTTATGTATGTGACTTCAGAATATCAGATTATAGGTAGCTCTCAAGAGTTCAGAAGAATGATGTGCTAGTTGTGTATTTAAGGGTCAAGTAGTATATGACATTAGCAGACTGAGAGCTCTGTGAGTTTGTTCTTGTGTTCTTTTAAATTTGTATTCTATCAGTTGCACAATTTCTTTGTTTCTCAAAAATCCCATGCACTGATATGTGAATCCCAAACCAGAATGTTCTCGGAGTATAAATGCTATCAGCAGTCATTTGTCCTCAGATTGGCTAATACAGAGTAAAGAAGGTTGGCAACTGGAAAAAAAATATGAAAATGTGTCCAGCCCTGGTTTGACAAGCCTGTACCTGTGCGATGTCTGTAAATACAAATTGAAGGCACTTATAGAGAGTTTCGGTTGCATACGATAGAGATGTACAAGCTTGAAAAATACTAGAATCTGCAAGTCTCATGAAATTAGGAAGCCAGAAAGAGGAAAGGTATGTGAATTGTGCCTCTGCTGAAGGAAAAGCTATTAAGCGCCACCCTTTTCAAATGTCAAATGCATGGGGAAAAAGTTGTTGGAAGCTGGTCTCTGCTAAGTCTGTTGCTTGCAAAACCTACTTTTTTGTTAGATGTTTGTGCAAAATCACCTCGCTGGTCAGACTGTGAGACCAGACATGACTCAGGCTATCAGCACGTAACATGGTTTCAGGTTGCTGTCTTACTGCTCTTGCGCTAAAATGCTGTACAGAGGTATTTGCTTTTTTTTCACGCTTTTAAAGTGACTCGTTTATTTAATGTCATTAGTGCTATTGTTACTTAAATTTAGCTTCTGACTGGTAACCATTAAATATTTATAGAAAAATCGATAGTAGTGAGATTTTTGCTTTAGTAAATATATATCACATATGTATTCAAAACTAAAGCAAACTGCAGTGCATTCCAGGAAATAATCTATAATGATGCTCTGCAAAGTACTTGCTCATCTTCATGTCAAGATGCTTTATCTGTGTCCCAACTGCAGCCATTCCTGCAGTGGAACCCTGGTTGTTTTTTTAACAGCCTAGAACAACACAGTACAGTGTCTTAGGAAAAGAGTGAAAATATTGTTTTCACTGTAGAAACGTGAATGATAACTGCAGTATTATTATCCAAGATTCTGTAGTGACTGTATACGGGGAGATCCTTAAGTTTTTTGTTGCAGCTAATAGACAGCACCTCAGCAACAGACTACTGTGCTAGAAGAGAGTTGTGCTAGGGTATGTGTTCTGCTTTGCTTATGCAGCTCTCTATAATCCATTCTGTTTTCTCAAACACGTGAATGTCATTCAGTGCCCCAGCTTGTCATATTTTCTTTGCCTTTGCTGTGGCATCCAAATGCCCTTATGAAACTAGTGGTGTGTGAGAGTCCCTTTAAGGAATTTCTGACGTGTTTCCTGTTGGTGAGGTCAGTACTTGGGTCTAGGTAGAGGCAAAACCAGCCCTGCATTTGGGAAGGGGAAAGTGTTTCTGAGATGATGGTTTAAAACCATTTAAAACCAATGCCTTGTTAAAAAACTAGAGCTGTGACCTTCAACTGGCCTCAGAGGCAGGCTAGGCTTCATCGGAGGGGTATGGATAAAGGTATGAGATATACAGGACACTTGACATGTAGATGAGACGATTCCTTCTCCAGCTTGGGTCTCTGCATTGTTTTCTTGTGCGACTGTAAATGGGATAGATCTTGGTAGACCATCAAAGAGATGACCTGAATTAATTGTTCAGGCCAGGTGGTTTGGGAGGGGAAAAGCTGCCTTATGAGCTGGTGATGAAATTCCAATTTATAATTATGGCTGTAGTTTATAATAATAATTCTAATTATATATATAAACAGTTTAATCTACTATAATGTAATATGGTAACATTTGCTGAGCTTTGGCTGCTTTCAGATAGTGAAAATGTGCTGGTGGTTGTTGGCTAGGATTCAGAAACATTTGTCAAAATTTTGTGCACTATGTGAACGACAAAATTTTGTGTGGATTAAGCAATTATTAATTCTTACCCATTATCCATCAGAAAAAACTACAACTAACTCATTAACCAAAATTAATTGTAAATAAAGCCGATCTGTTGTTGAGGAGGCTATCTAGAAAGGTAATTGTTTAATGATACATTTAATTTCAAAATGCAGATTTAAAAGCTACTCCTTTTGGCAGTGATAGAGCAAGGTGTTCTGAAATGAAGTGGGATGCTTATCATTGTTGTTGTCCTCTTAATTAATGCCACCAGGATTGCCTGTGGTTTCAGTCTTGTTAGCATCCCCTGTAGAGCACTCAGAAATGTCCTAGTTCTGCTCACATTGAAGCCAGTGGTTAAACTGGTTTTTTACTTCAATGGGAAGAAGGTGCTACGTGGAAGTGCTAGTGGAAGACATTGCACACTCCTGGGTTTACTACCGTGGCAGCGCATCCGCATGTCTGAGCTCTGGGAATACTGGCTGTGCTTTGGGATTTGCTACTGACTTGCCATGGAGATAGATCTGGAGTTTCAGGCCAACAAAACTGAATTGTGACTCAATGTTTAAAAATGATTGAGTGAGTAATTTTCCATGCCATTTCATTACAGTATCTTTTGCCCCAAGGATTATTTACTGTAGATTAACTTCCAGCAGTTTTTCACTGCTATATGTAATCTGGAATTTTAATAAGAAAGGAATCGTTTGATTAGGATAGTGTTTTTATCTCAAATTGCCCAGTTCTAACGTTAGAATTAGTATCACTAGTAAAACCAGCACTTGTACCTGCCAGCCTGTATGCACAATTTCTTGCTTTTTTTTTTTTGTCTGTTGTCAAAATATATTAAATGCTATTATGAGGTGTTGGGTTTTTTAGCGTAGAGTGTTTTATTTTAACAAACTACCGTTTGAATCATTAACAAAGAAATGGGCATTGGATATAGAATATGTGATTCACCTTGTCTCATCATTTGTAATCACTCTACTGATTTTTTTTTTCCTTCCGACTTGGTTTAGAGGGAATAGCAGAACTGAAGCATTGAATTAATCTTGACTGTTCCTCCTAATCAAACTTGAAGGGAATATTGAGCATAAGTACATTTTACCTATTTTATTTTTAACTTTTCCTCTGTGAGGGTTTTTTTTTCCTTGTGCTTCCTGGTTCATGGGGAGAAAAACCCTACGAGCGTGTTTTAGTTACATCACTAATATTAGAACTGAGTAATCGGGTGGCTTTGGCAGCAGTCTCGTTTATAAACTGTTGGTGAGCAGATGGCTCACCAAGTTGGCATGCCAACTCCAAACTTTCACAATCATGAGTCAAGTTTTAAATCGCAAGATTGCTTTGCATGCTATGAGGTTTTTTTTGTGTGAGTGTATGTGTGTTTGTTTAATAAATGTAATTCTCAACGTACCTTCTCATTTCTGAGCTGTGTTTTGCACTGAAGCACGGCTTTTCAGCAGTCTCTGGGGTTGGGAATGCCTTTTTTTCTTAATTTAATGAAAATGGAGACTTTTGCAGTCACTTATCTTAAAATCTTGCTGCTAAGAAAAAACAGTAAATATTGAGCTAAGGGACATAAAAGTGAGTCTTGGCAATCCTGGCTGTCAAATAGCTCAAATGGTTGAGATCATTCAGAATAATACTTACAGCAACTCCTAGTTTGTATGCACAATAATTTGTTAGAAATAATTTGCTGATATCTGTAATCCTGGATATGCAAATCTGCCCAATTTGTTTGTTTACTGAGTGCAGGGCTTAAGTTGTTAGGTGGTGTGGAGTGCAAATGTTACATTTTGAAATGCAAGAGTGAATATTTTCTATAAGCAAAGTGTAGCACTAAGAAAACAGCTGAGCTGGAGTGCTCAGATGTTCTCACTGTGAACACAGTGAAGTTCCAAAAGGGTCAGATCTTGATCCGCCTGAGAATTTGGACAAATATTACTGGAAGGATTTTTTTTTCTTTTTTTTTAAGCTATTCCTTCAACTAGAATTAACATGGTATATGTGGGTTATAATGCATTGTAGGACCTGTTACAGAATGATAATTAGACCTTCTTTCTAAATGATTCCACACAAAGTGTGCTGTTGTAAATGCTAAACAACTGCGTTTCCTCCATAATCATGTAATTGGTGTGTGTAGCTAATTAGTGTGTGTTCAATTTAGGCCCAGATTTTTTGGAAATGTCTCCTGTTCTGGTCCTGATTTAGCAAAGCTCTTAAACAGATGATTAACTTCCATTGGCTTTAATAGGACTTAAGCACATTCTTAATCAGGGCCATTGTGTCAAATCATGTCTCTTGGTGACAATCAGAACAACCTGCCAGAGCTGTAGTAAAAATATCTGTAGGTCTTCCTTAAATTTAGATTAATAATTTCTTTAACTTGTGAAGCGTTTTGTTTCAGAACCTGAAACTGTGTAGAAATCTCTCTCTTTTTTTTTTTTTTTTTTTTTTTCAGCAAATGGTTATTGTCACAATCTAATTGTATGTATAAAGTTTAAAGATTTTAACTAGCTTGGCAGGAGGCTGTTTACATCAAATCTGCTCAATACACCTTTGAGATGGAGAGGAAGAAAATATGCATCTGAGAGTGCCTCACTGGAATATAAATGTCAGCACTGATAGATATCTATGATAGAAAATTTGTGTGGGAGTAATAATTTAGTAATAAAATAGGTCAAATTAATTCTTATGCTGAAGGGGATACCTTACAATAACCATTTTGTAATTTTATGTTTGACAGTTTGCTCTGCATTATGTGGATAGGTGGAGCTGAGATAATGTAATCCATTTCCAATTGTAAACAAGATTGCTTTAAGAGCTGCTGTAGTAAGATGCATGTTGGCTGACTTTAAGCTGAAAGGTAATTGCCTCTGAATATTAATGTGCATGTGGGGATTTTGTTTTTAATTCTGGGATTTCATCTTTGCCCTATAGCAGCTCTGAAGAGGCCCTTGTTTTCCCAAACCCCACTTTGCTGCTAATTGAAGCTGATGGCAAGTATTGCGCTTTGGGCCCTTGGCTTTTATTGTATGTTGCCTGTATACCTCGAAGAATGCTGTTTTCTTTTTCTGTTAACCACCTTTTGAGTAGATGAGGTTTTTTTGGAGATGCTGTTGCTGTCCTACAGAAGCTAGGGCTAGTTCCCGGGCTAGAGGAGGAATGATAGGTTATGAGAAAGGGGAGAAGTTGTTGCACTAATTGAATTGTAGCCTCTTAGAGAAATGAGAATTAAGGTGCTGATCCTGTGCTGTGTAGCTGGAGAGCTTCCTCAGGAGCAATTTAGGACCTATCCAAAGCCCACTGTGCTTTGTGGGAGATTCTGCATCTAGTTCCATACACTTTTGGAGCAGACCCCTATCATGGGGGCAAGTTGTAGGTAGTGGCAAGCTTAGTCTGGGGGAACATCAACTGGCTGCATTTGTATATGAAATTGTTTTAGGCATGGAAGGGAACAGCCAGATTACAATCAAGTTGTATCTCGTCTTTCCACTTAAACTCTGGCACTTGGCTTCTACGAGTTATTCTATTATCCGCTGTTTATAGTGAGGCTCAGCGCTGGGTACAATGGGACTGGTGTTGAGCAGGGTGTAACTGTAACTCTGCGCCGGAGCAAACGGCAATCGAACAATGCTGCAGGAGCTTGACAATCTGTTGTGTGCAGGGTTTTAACCTGCATGTGTTTTAATGGCACTGGACGTGTGGGCTGTCATTAGTTAGGATTGTTTAAAGATGTTATGACTGGCAAGTGCCCCACATGCACTTCTAGCAGAGATAACAATTCCTAAGGCAAGCATTCAAAGCAGAGTTCAACGTGCCTTGTTCTCTGTGGCAGTGCCAGCAGTTTTCCTAAAAAAGAAAACCCAAACAACAAAACGGGTATTTTTAGCTGGGATCAATTCACTGATCCAGTTTACTGCATGGTCTCTCACAGTGAGAGGGTGGTGTCTGAGCAGGGGTGGGAGCTCCTGGTGCTGATATTTCTGCAGAGGCAAAGGTACGCTGAACTGTGCTAATGCCTGGAGCTAAGAGATCTGTAAATTGCCTTGGTCAAGGAGACAGCACATTGGCTTTTCTGCTGCCTCTGCCCTGGTGCAAAGGGTGGTCACCTCTTGCAGAGAGATGGGACCTGCAGCTGAGACACACTGGCTTCGCAAACAGCCCTTTTCCAGGTTGCCTTTAGCTCATGGCTCACAGCTGGACTACAGCCTCATGTAATGTCTCTAGTTAAACAGTGGGCTGAAGATAGGTGGTGTTATGGGTGGGAACCACTAAGCAGAGCCAGACTTGAATCTTCCACATTCCCGCACTTTGCACAAACTTTGGGGTACTGAGGTTTTTGTTTTAGAACGATTTTTAAATTTCCATAGTGCCCTGTCTCCAGTGATCTGGTCTGACACTTCTTGAAGTCAAGGGGAGTCCTTGTGGTAGTTTAGTCATTTTTGCAACGTGATGCTGCTTGTAGCAAAGATGCCTTTGCTAAAAAATTACCTAGCTACAGAAACATTTGACTGTAGGCTGGTAAGCAGAAAAAGTGAGGGTGTGTGGGTTTGTGAATGTATGTTGCCCATTAAGGAGTCTCACTCTATGCTGGGGCTGCTTCATTACTATGATAAAAATAACATAAAAGGAATCTAATAATTAATTAACTTGTTCACTAATGGATCAAGCATTTTCTTAAGGGCAGCAGTTTAAAAGAGTCCGTTTAATGAAAGTTGACTGGAGGTATGTCCTGTGGCTATTACAAACTTTGTTTTATAATAGCATGTATTTTTCAGTAGCTCCTTGCCATGCTGTAATGTGGTTGGAGTGGGAGAAATAGAAAACTGGCCATTTCCCGGCAGATAGCGATAAGTTTCTACTCAGTCAGAATGCTCTGTACACTGTGATAGGTTTATAATTATTATCCTAAGATTGATGTTTTTGGGGGGGAGTGTAAATTTGTGCAGCAGTAATCCATTAAGAAATCAATAATCATTCCATCCTGAAATGCAGTTTCTCTACAACATTATAAATACACACCAAAGATTTGAAACTCTGCTTGTCTTCCTTTCTTCGCCCCCCTCCTCCTGCTTCCCTGAACTCCAAGTTCAATGTCCTTTGCTGTGCTGGAGAAGCAATTATGTGGTAGGACTCTTCTGTTGGAAAAAACAAGGGTGGAAGTATTAGCATAATCCTGAGAGCCAGTAGAACTTTTTAGTGTGAACTTTGCTTTCCCACCAGTACCTTTTTGATCTCGGGGAAATTCCCCCTCTCCTCTGCCTTGGTTTCATCCCTGGTAGACGGGGATGATGAAGATTCATGCCTTGTTTCTCTGTAGAGGACTGTGGAAGGAAGTGTTGTATAAGTGCGAAGTCGTGGTATGTGTACATTTCCTTTTCCTCACTCTTCCTCCTCATTCAGTCTTGGTTCTTCATGTAACAGTACAGAGGTTTTACTATCAGAGGCCATCACGTTCTGCAGGGCTTCCCTTTTTGCTCTGAATTCTCCCCACTTGGGTAAACGCATTTTTGAAATGCTGCTATAAGTTATCCCCTGATCTAGAGAGCTGGGAACCTACTTTATTTCAGAGTAAAGGTGTTTGTAGCTGATAAATAGTAGACTGCATGAGGGAGACAGAGTATTATTTACGTTTCTTGGTGGAAGGCTAAATTATATGGTGCGAGGTGCTGGTCTAGTCTGGTTTTGATCTTGCAAAGAAAATTGTGGATGGGGCAGGGAGATGCTGTTATTGTAGTAAGAGCCACAAAACATGGAGTACTTTTAATGTTATATTTCTGTGTCTTTTATTTTCATTCTTCCTCTACTTCCTTTTTGTTAGAGCTGGTTGAAAAATCAGTTTTAATGAAAAATACCTCTATTTTTGGTTTGAGTTTAAATTACTATTATTTTTAGCCAGCTCTGCTGTTGATTGAAAATTGGGGCATTCTTTAATGATAGACTTGTATCTTACATCCATGGTATTTGTTGTCCAGGCCTAATTTCACTTTGTTTTCTCGTCTGCCCCAATAAAAGGCATGCTTGGCTTGGGATGGGTGTGATAACTCAGTATCTGCCTTTTACTCTTCTGAGAACGTTGTTATCTAGTGCATGGATGCTCATCAGCCTTTTCAGCTTTGAGAGGGAGAGAAAGACCAGAGTGTTCATCACATTTTTCCTTTTGAGATTTGAGAATCTCAGGTTATGTCCAGAGGTCTAGCAAGTGTAAAGCATGAATTTTGCTTGTGATTTGGCACATGTATACATTGGCTTATCAGAGCAGGCCGTGGGAATACCCACATGGGTAGAATTATTCATGTACTTCAGTGTTCACAGGCTTGCATCTTAAGCAGGGCGTGTGGAAGAGCTTGTGATGAGCCAAACACTGATTCTCATCTGTGTAGTTTCTCTAAAACAATTTGAGGCTACTGTCGTGCAAATTCCCCCACTGTAATCCTGTATGGGGAGAGCTTTCATGCATGGCTTGATTGTAGGGCAGCTTGGCTTTCATTGGTTTGCACTGGAAAGTGTGAAGTTGTGATGCTAATAGGAAAAGGCCCAGATGCCAGCAAAAAAGTTGGTCTTGTTAATTGTGTTCAGTAGGTTTCAGCATTGCATTAACCTTTTGCCTGGTGAATNGTTTGGGGAATTTTTTTTTTTTTTTTTTTTTTTTTTTTTTCTTCTTTAAGGCCACAAACTCCATGCTGGGTTGCTTTCCCATCAATAAAGAATACTTCTTCATTTACCTAAAACTGTCCCTCTTGCTCAGATGCCAGTAGCATATGAGTTTAGCAAGGACTGGCACTTTGTGTGTTTTGACTCTTCTTAATTCAACACCTTGTAACTTGCATCATTTCTCTGTTGGCCCACATACTGATCTATTCCTTTTATGCATCAATGCCATTCTTAATTTTGAAAATCACTTCCCCCACCTGCCCCGCTGAGCTTCTGATATAG